>VWYI01001432.1:39799-61512 GCA_013399455.1 Anthoscopus minutus | reverse complement strand
GCGGCGGGGGGCGGCGGGGGGCGGCAGCCTCGCCGTGCCGGAGGGTTTCATTGTTCGCAGCGGTGCCCCCCTGGGAGCGCGGGGGGGGCTGGCGCCCTCCGGGGCACGGAGAGCGGGGGGGAGAATAGGGGGTACCCCCAGCACCGGGAGAGGTGCAAAACACTGGACTAGGGGTGGCCGTGGTCCTCGGAATCCCATCCTATGGAGGAACACAGGGGTGGGCTCGGAGTTCCCCGTGCTTAGCACAGCCCCCCCCAACGGGGCAGCCCAGGCACCTACCCAGAAAGAGGGGCTGGCCGTGAGTCGGGGGGTCTGTTGCATGGGCTGGGGAGTCCTGGCTGCTCGTGGATAGGGAAACGGATCTTGATGCGGGAATGGGCCTGATCCAGTCACACACAAGCTAACATCGCCCAGGCGCTGCGGTGCTTGTCCCCCCTTTTCCTGTGCTCCCCAGCCCTTGGAGGGCTTTCCCTGTCAGGGGCAGGGGTGCGAAGCCCGTCTGGCCTGAGGGTCCTCTGCTCCCCCCCATCAATCAGGAGCCGGTGGGGGAGGGATGTGCTGCAGCTGGGCAGAAGCTGCCGACGCTGCTCTCCTGGAAATAACCTTGCTGCATGCTCGGAGGCAGCGTGAGAAATTGCTGAGCAGAGCGCTTTCTGCACAGCCCGCGCTGTCAGCACGGCGCGGGGGACGGGGGGGCCCGACTTTGCCTCTGCCACACAGCCCACTCCCCACAGCAGGCACCCCTGGCCGCCTTGGGACAAACGGCAGCAGTTGCTTGCCAAGGGGTCCCGTGGGTGCTGCCAGAGGGTGTATGAATTTAGGGGATGCTCGGCTGCAGCCGTGGCGGGATGTCCCTGCTGCCCCACGGGGTGCATGACTCAGCCCAGCTGTGCACTGACCCCAGGCCCCCAATAGCCCCTCTGTCATTATCAGTGGGGATGAGGCCTGTGAAGAATCTTGCAAAGACCAGTTTGAACAAGGCAGGGGATTGCTGGGACCAGTTTGGGGGTCTTGGGGTGCCAGTACATCCTCAGGATTGCTGGCCTTGTGGGAAGGGGGCTGCACTGCTGTTCCTGCAGTGACCTTGGTGTAACAGCACAGAGGGACTAGTATGCCAACGCAGCGCCCACTCTGACACAGGTTGGGAGTCCCACATACGAAGCAGTGAGCAGGCTTGCAGCAATGTCACATGTGTGTGACGCCATTGGAGTGGTGCCCAAACCTGGCTCCACATCTGGGGGGCTGTGGGACACTCAGTTTGGCAGAAGGCCAGCGACCTGGTGCTGCTGCCTTCCTGGTGCTGTCCCATCTCCAGGGAATAGGTCCTGTGGGAAGAGCAGAAAGGTGGGGGCTTTCCCAGCCTATTCACTGAGGAAGGGGAACCTGGAGCAGCCTCATTCCCTTCATCCCGGTTGCCCACGGAGCATAGCTCATTACCGGCATGGGCCTGGTGAACAATGAGCTGCCGGCTCCGACAGCTGTCTGGCAGCTAATGGCCCCCGGGGGCTGCCTGCAGCCAGGGCAGGCGCAGCTGGATATTCTGCAGCTCCATCCCCAGTTCCCATTCTGGGCAGCCCTGCGGGATGGGACCCATCCTGCTGACAGATGCAGACAGGAGCCAGGTCAGGACAACGCTGCTCTGATGCTCAGTGGCTCAGCAGTGACAGGAACCAGTCTGGGGGGGACAACCGAGGTTCTGCACCTCCTGTGGAAAATTTTAGTTTGTGGATTTTTCCTGTCCCTGGTAAGGCTGCTCTGGAGGGACAATTACCCCACTGTGTCATCCCCACAGGGTACCTCCAGCACTGCCTGGCGCCAGCCGGCTACGACACTGACAAGAAGCAAGGCCTGCCACCACCGCCACCAGACCCAGCCTACGCACCCAGCCACGAGGAGTACAGCGATCCCGAGAGCCCCCAGTCCAGCTTTTCCGCCCGCTACTTCAACGGGGAGGCGGCAGTGACAGACAGCTACTCCATGGATGCCTTCTTCATCACGGACGGGCGGTCGCGTCGGCGCAGCGAGAGCCAGCGCCGTGGCAGCCACCGTCACTCCTGCCCCGAGTGTGGCAAGACCTACGCCACCTCCTCCAACCTCAGCCGGCACAAGCAGACCCACCGCAGCCTGGACAGCAAGATGGCGAGGAAATGCCCCACCTGTGGGAAGGCGTATGTCTCCATGCCCGCCCTGGCCATGCACGTCCTCACCCACAACCTCAAGCACAAGTGCGACGTGTGCGGCAAAGCCTTCAGCCGGCCCTGGCTGCTGCAGGGCCACATGCGGTCCCACACCGGGGAGAAGCCGTTCGGCTGCTCCCACTGCGGGAAAGCCTTCGCCGACCGCTCCAACCTACGCGCCCACATGCAGACCCACTCCGCCTTCAAGCACTACAAGTGCAAGCAGTGCGAGAAGACCTTCGCCCTCAAGTCGTACCTCAACAAGCACTATGAGTCCGCCTGCTTCAAGGGCTCCGAACACAGCTGTGCAATAGGGAACTAGCCCCCCAACCCCTGTGGCACATCCCCATTCCCAACCTCATCCTTCTGTCCAATCCCCGTCCCTGTCCCCACCTCATCCCATGCCCATTCCTATTCCTCTATACATCCCATCCTGTCCTTATCCCCATCCCTAGCCCATCCTGGTCCCAGTCCCTGTGCCAGCACTCCTGCAGCTGCAGCCAGCTGGTTTGTTGCTGTGCTGAGGCTGGAGGATGCATCCCCATAGACTTCAGTCCCCATCTGCTCCCTGGGAAAGGGGTCTCCCACTGTGGGACCCATCTCCTTTTCCCTAGGTCCCAGAGCCCCCCCCGCAGCCAGGCAGGTCTCTCTGCGGGGGACTCACCTGGGGACCTCTTCCAGACCCAGGAGAGACTTTCCTCCCCTAGCTTGTGACTTTCACCTCTATTTATTTAATTTATTACTATTATTTATTTAGAGCTGCTGCTTCTCTTCCCGGGGGATCCCGGGGGAGAAAAGACACTTTTCTGCTCCCCGCTAGGAGCAAACCCTCCCCTTGACCCTAATCTTGATGAGACCATGGGCTGGTGTTACTGCCAGCTTGGCAGGACTGATGGCCACTGAGGCTGACAGAGGGCAGGGCTGCCAGTCACCCTTGGAGCCTGGAATCCCTGCAGCCCACCACACAGAGCACCCTGCTGCCCCTCTGCCCCATGGCACAGTGTTCACCTTGGCACTGCAGATCCACAGCCCTGGAGTCAGGGGAAGAACCAGGGGTTTCCAGCAGAGATTCACAGGACATGTCCTCCGTTGGCTCCCAGCTCCCAGCTTGGCCAGGCACAACTGGCCCCTGCCACGGTGAAGGGGAATAGCCCCCCCAGGCAGGTGCAGCCCTCCTCACCATGCAAAGGGCTGGGCTGGCAGCTGGGCTGGAGACCCAGCCCTGGGGCAGGTAGTACCCGAACCCCCAACCATCCCCCATGTATCCCCAGCCCTTTCTCCAGCCGGCTCCCGGCTCCCTCGCCATTGCCCCCACCTGCACTCAGGAGGAGGGGGTCAGAGTAGCTGTAAAGTTTGGGTGAGTCTATTTAAATGTTCTTATTTATATTATTTATAACTTATGCTTTTCACTATTTATTTGTCAAGACTGGCCGGGCCATGCCAGCGCTGGCTCCCAGGAGGTGGCAGAGCTGCAGCAGAGCTGCCGTGCCCAGGACACAGCCACGGTGACACGGACGGGGACAGGACCCCGAGAGCGGACTGTGTGGCGGGCACGGAGGCAGGAGGGCACGAGCTGGCCCGGCAGCCCAGGCTCCATGTCCTGCAAGCCTCTCCCAAAGGCAAAGCCTTTCTTCTTTGTCTTCCTTGCTGCCACGGGCTCCTGCTTTGCTCCGTGCCCCGCGCCAGCCCAGTGGGGACAAACCAGCCACTCTATGCAACCTCCCGGCGGAGCGCCCCGCACCGGCCCCGGAGCAAGCGCCGCGCACGGCATTCCGGAGCGGGGCCCGACCCACGCCTCCGCTTCCTACCTCGGGCCGCGAGTTGCCACAGCCCCATCACCCTGTGCCGGTCCCCAGCACTTCGGGACTCAGCCCGGCACCCCGCGGGGCCGCACTCGCGCACCCCCACACCGTCTTCCTGCGCCGTCTTCCTCCCTGCACCGTCTTCCTCCCGCTGCCTCGGTGCCTGTGTTGGTCATCGGTTGAGTGGGGATGTCTCTGTCATGGTCCTCGCTGCCATGGCACGGTGACCACACGTCCGCACCCCACAGAGGGGGTGAGCATCGCCCTGGCCATGCGGGCACACACCGGGTTTTCCCCACGATGCCGGCAGAGCACGGCGTCCTGAGGCCGGCAGGCTTAGAGCACTGCGCCGCTGCCCCTCTCTTCTGTAAATAGCAGATACTACAGCAATAATTTTCCGTGCATGATAGATTTTTTTCTGCCAGGTTTTGTACTCGCCAGCCCCAGTATGACAAGTCTACTGAGATCCGGCCACCCGCAGTATTACTTGTAACGCAATTCAGGGATATAAAAGGGATTTCTGCCACTAACCATGTGTCTTGGGGGATTTGTGTCGGCGGTGGCGGGTGGCGGCACGCGAGCTGCCAGCCTGCCCATCCCACGGTGCCCTGTGCCCACGCCCACTCCTGGGCTGGAGCATCGTGGAGAGAACTGTCCCAGGTAGAGGGGTGATGCCCTGGCAGCCGGTTGGGAACTGGTGGCTGAGGCTCCCAGAACATCCCACGCTGCCCTCGTGGCCCTGCCAGCCCTTCAGCCCGTGGGCAGCAGCCATACAACCCCTGACTGTGACAAGGAGGGGTTGCGATGCCACCCTCCTCATGAGAGCGCCGGGGGCCGTGAGCGCGGCAGAGCGCTGACCTGGAAGTAAAGCGGCGTGTGAAATCCCGGCAGCGGGCGCACAGCCCGGCAGGCAGCCCGGGGAGGGCGCCGGTAATGCTCACACACCCCCGGGGCGCCGCTGCGCAGGATAGGGAGGATTCTGTGAGCAAATTTTATTTCAACTCGCCCGTGGCAACAACCCAGCAGAGCCCATGCTCTCAGGGGCAGACAGGCATTCCTGCTCCTCACCCTTCTTTCCTCATCCTTTCTCAGATGTGGGTGCCAATGGGGGAAGGCAAATTATTTTTAGCATCCAGCTTGTCAGCAAAGACCTAGCTGAGCCCTGGGTTCCCAGTGACAGCAGTTTGCAATTGCAATCTTTCACCAGCAAAGTCATTACCAGATTCACATTGCAAAAAACTAATTCCAGAGCCTCACAAACCCGTCCCTGATCATCATCTGCATGCCTCCGAGTCAGTTCTGGGGCTGAGGACCCTCCATGGTGCCAGGGAGCCAGGGTGAGGGTACTGGGAGCAGCCATCCACTGTCATTGCGTCCCTGCTGTGGATTCAGGGTGTCCTGGTTGCAGCAGCCAGAGGGGTGGGAGACCCAGTTCTTCCTGGGAGCCTCTTCTCATTTGGAACACTGGTCTGAAGAAATGACCTAGAAAGGCTCAGGGCTAAAGTTCTTCAGTGCCTGCCCAGCTGTGGAGCATCGCAGCATCACTGCTCAGCTCTGCAGTTGTTCCGTGGACCCCATAAGGTGTCAGCGCAGCAGGGAGGAGGCTCTGGGTCGGAGACGTATTCCTGGTACAGCCAGGCAGGGACAAATCCCAACTCTCAGTTGCAGGATGATCCTTAGTGCCCGGGCATGGCCAGGTGGGACCCGTGACCCTCAGGGGGCAGGGTAGGGACCCCAGCACACATGGTGGGGCGCTCAGCTGTCGCGTGCCCATGGGTGTCTCATGGGAAAGAGGAGCCGAGGGCAGCCCTGACCGCAGGCTCTCCGGAGCAGGCAGCGGGCCAGCCGGCTCTGGCACCCGGCCCGGAAGTTTGTCCTGCCCCTTCACTATGACTCTGCAAAACGGTGGGGCGGCGGCCGTGACGATGACGATGGCTGGGCCAGGAGGAAGCAAAGGGGCCCGGCTGGGCGCTGCACTGCTCGGGGCAGAGCGGAGGGCTCGGCTGAGCAGTGCAGAGGAAAGCCAAGGCCGGCCGGCAGCAACAGGCATGGCTGAGGCCGAAGACAGGAGCATCCATACACAGCACATCTCGGCCGTGCACAACGTGCCCATGCGTGTCCTCATCCGGCCCATCCCGGCAGAGCTGGAGCCGGGAAAGGTGCAGAGCCTGATGGAGACCCTGCAGGTGAGCGCAGCCCCCGGGATCCAGAGGCAGCTCCTCCTGCTCCCATTCAGAGGGCACTGCTGGGGAAGCTGACAGCACCCAAGCCCTCGCACAGTCAGGTCGGGGGGTGTCAGGGCAGGTTGGGAGTGCCGGGGTATGTTGCTCTTGGATGTTTCTCCCCTTTCCCAGGAGGATCCCGAGCGGGTGCCCCCCATCGACGTGCTCTGGGTCAAAGGCAGTGAGGGCGGCGATTACTTCTATTCCTTCGGGGGCTGCCACCGCTTCGCTGCCCACCAGGCACTCCGCCGGGAGACCATCCCTGCCAAGATTATCCCCTCCACCCTCAGCGACCTCCGTACCTACCTCGGCTCCTCCACGCCTCACCTCCGCTAGCCCAGCACACCAAGGATGCCCAGCAGCCCCCTCTGTCTCTCTTGGTTCCGACCCCTGAGCCCCTGGTGAGGATGCTCAGGGGTCCCTAGCCTTGGGGAGTCCCCAGGGTCTCTCCAGCTGTGAGGGGTCAGGAAGCCCCAGGCTTGGAGGGTCCCTCCAGCCGGGATGAGGCCAGAGTCCCCCAGGCCTGGAGGGTCCCTCCATCTGGGATGAGACCAGGTTCCCCGAGGTTTGAAGGGTCCCTACAGCCAGGATGAGTCAGGATCCCCCAGGCTCGGAGGGTCCCCGGGGTCCCGGCAGCCGGGATGGGCCAGGCTCTCGCGGTACCGGGAGGCGCCCGACGGGGCCGGCAGGTGGCGCTATTGTGCCGCGCTGCGCTGCCCGGAGCGACCCCGCGGACCGGGACGGGACGGGATGAACCGGGACGGGATGAACCGGGTAGGGTGCGAGGAACCGGGGCACGGCGCAATCGGGAATAGCTGAACCGTGATGGAACAGGCTAAACCGGGGCACCGCTCAACCGGGAATAGCTGAACCGGGATGGAATGGGCTTAACCGGGGCATGGCTCAAGCGGGAATGGCTGAACCGGAGCACACTGGAACTGGGACAAGTCACAGCTCATTCGGAACACAGCTGAACCGGGAAGGGGTACAGGCGTACTGGGACACAACAGAATCAAGGACACAGGGAAAAAACACAGCTGACCCAGCATGGCCAGTCCACAGCCCTCCCTCAGCAACACTGTGCTCACCCATTGTCCCAGTCTCTGTGGGAGACATCTCCAAAATCCTGTGGTGGGGACACCTGCTGCTGCACCTGGAATAAAGATGATCAAAATCTCTGCAGCTCCTTGGCATGGTGCTAGAGGGTGCTGAGGCTGGGAGCAGGGATGCAGCATGGCATAGCATGGCACAGCTTGGTGGTCTGGCACTAGCAAGAGCAGCGGCTATGGGCCCACAGAGCAAGGACAGATGCTTTGCAAGGGGATGGATGTTCTGTGAGGGAATGGATGCTGTGCTGGGAGATGGATGCTGTGACAGGACAATGCTATCCAGCCCACCCTGCCATAGAGCTGAATTCAGGGTCAGGTCTGCCCCATGTGGGGACGCATGTAGTCCTGCCATGCCGGGATGCTGTCATTTCTGCAAGCACCACGTGCAGCCTGGAGAAAATGCCTCGAGCATCCCCTGGGCATCCCAGCATCCCTCTAAGTCGGGAGTCTCCATCCAGGGAGGGGAAAGGCCACTGACTCACTCACCACACCGTGAGTCAGCAGGACTGGGACAGGAACTGCAGCCGGACACTTCTGCCCCATCAGCCATGCTCCTCCCTGAACGGATCCTGTTCCCCTAGGGAAGAAACGGGCTGTGAGAGAAGGGCACGGCCGGGTCGTTTGCATGGCAGGAGTTGACAGTGCTGGCATCACACAGGGAACAATTTACCGCTGCCTCCACATTTCCGCAGGATCAACTGAGGAGGAAGAGCAGGGTGGGATGGGGGTGCTGGTTGAGGGAGGGGATCAGAGGGAGACTCAGGCGCGGGAGAGCTGCATGTGCCGCATGAAAGAAGCTGTGTGCCGGGAGGAAGCCCTGCAAGCATTCACAAGAGCAGCCCTGGCCCGCAGCTCCCTGATGGGCCATAAATTTCTCCTAAGAATTGTGGCGTGCTAAAAAGTTTCCTCTTGTTAGAGAGAAGGGGGGGGAGGTAGCAGCTCCTGCAGCAGCTCCTGCGACAATGTGGACATTTCAGAGGGCCCCCAAACCCCTCCATGGCAGGAACTGATGTCTGCCCATGTCTTGTGTGCCCCCACTGCTGGGCATCTCACATGAACTCTGTTTACCCCACCCTCACAGGCTTGTGCCCTTCATCCCTTGGATAAGAGGCAGCTCAGCAGAACTGGGAATTCCACAAAGTGGGAATGAAATGAGGCTGCCCAGATCCTGCAGCTCCTTTTCCTGCAAGCCAAGGAGCCTTCTTCCACCTGGGAAGCCTGCTGCAGGATCTGCTTTTCCAGCTTACCATCCCCTGCAAACAGTGCCAAAGGTCCATGCCAGTCTCAGGGTGTCTTGACATCACTCCCAGGGCTCCCTGGCACCAGCTAGGAGCCAGGACCCTGAGCTGTGTCCAAGGTGCTGTGTGAGCATCTCCAGGGCTGACCGGGGCATCCCTGGGGCTGGCATGGTGTGGGCAGTGGCAGCTGGTCCCCAGCTGGGGCTGCTGGTGCCACAAACCCCTGGCTGGCACAGGAATGGGTCTCTCCAGTCCCCTGCATTGCCTCCATCTATCCATCCTCCACCTGTCCCCCTTCCCTCTGCCTGACCCGTGGGGTCTCTGGTGTCGCTGGCTGACAGCTGATCCGGCTGCCTCCAATCCATTCGTTCCAGGGCAGGAACAAAGGCGTTTTGTGGGCTCCCCCCAGCCCGGGCTGGGTGGAGGGGGGGGTCCCAGCTCCGGAACTGGGACAGACTTCCCCGCATGACAGGCGTGTAATGCCTTCCAGACCAGCAGCCCCAGCCCTCAGGTACAGCCGGGGAGGGAGGGGGTCTGGTGCTTCCCACACTGCCTGAGGACCCACCAGGTCACTCTGATATAGCCCTGATCCAGGAAAATGGGGAACTCTCCTGTTCCCTCAAATGTTTCACAATGCCCAGTCCCTATGGGACACACCACTCCTCCCCACCCAAGGGGCTCCAGGGGCTCTGGGAGCTCCCAGATTTGCCATCTCTGGTCTTCCAGTGTTGGGGAACAGGGATAGACTCCCCTGGGATGAGACCTCTTCCTCCCCAGGCTCAGTGTTGGGTGGAAGGCAGCTGGACTTGGAGGCTGTGTGTGCCTACCTGGACAGGATTGTGCATTTGGGATGGGGCAGCTTCGAGGCCTGTGGCTTCACTGGCCTGAGCACCCTGAAACTGGGGAGCCACAGGGAGAGGGGCCAGTCCTGGACATCCCCCAGTTCCAAGGTCAGGTCAGGGACGTGTGACTTGGGGAACTCAGTGGGATGGGATGGGATGGGGTGGGATGGCGTGGATAGCTTGTGATGGGATAGGATGGGATATGATAGGACAGGGTAGGACGGATGGGATATAGTGGGATGGAATGGGGTGGGGTTGAATGGATCAGTCCAGCATTGCTTCACCAGGGCTCAACAGGGTCAGGCCCAGTGTCCTGGTGGCCACATGTTCCAGCACTGCCGCGGGTCTGGAATCCATTTGCCTCTCTGGCCGTGGTGTTTTCCCAGCAGGGCTGGAGTGATCCTGCAGGGCCAGGGGCCAGCCCTGGCCCCTGCCCCATCTGCTCCCTGTTTATTTTCTTACACTTAAGTATCACCTCGAAGATAAACACTCCCTGGTGTGGGGGGCAGGGGGCATTTCCCTGGCAGCAGAGGCAGGACACAGGCCTCAGGGTGCCCAGCACTGTGACCCCACAATGCCTGCCAAGCAGAGGGATGCAGGGATGCCTGGTTGGACTGGGGCCAGGGCTGCAATCCCAGGCTCAGGCCATGTCCCCTTCATGCTCTATGTCCCATGTAGAGTCCCATGAATGCCTGGTGCTGCCCTCTGCCCAGGGGTCAGTTAGCTTGGATCAGCTGGGAGAGCTGGGATGCCAAACCCCACTATGTCCTGGTGCCTGCTCAAGCTGGCAGAAGGTTTGTGATGCCACAGCTTCAAATGCACCTCAGCTTCCTGGCTGAGTCAGAGCCCAGGCCACAGTGCTGGGGGAGCTGGGGGGGCCCAGGCACAGGGGTTCACGTCCTGTACCAGCAGCGCAGGAAAACCTGGCTGCTACCACGTGTCCTCCTGCCCCATAGCCACAGCCTCCACAGGCAGCTGGACAGGCAGGGAGCCAGTAGCGTTCCCTCCTTCCCATGGCTCCTGCTGTTCTCCCAGTCAGGGATGACAGCTCCTGTCCATCCATCCTTCTGTGTGCAGCATCTGGCGAGGCAGTGGTCACACATACACACGTCTGTGGGGATGTCACTGCAGTGGGAGGTGGTGGCATTTGGGGTCTACATGGCACCCACAGGCACACATTCACATCCATGTGCAACTGCACAAACACATGCACACACCCTCACACTCACTTATATCCCTGTTATCCCATATATCCTGTGCACATGCACATGGATGCATGCTTGGATATACAGATGTGTGCAGCTGCACACATACACACACACTAATGGGTACACATGAGTGCTGTCCCCACCCCAAATGAAACCATCTCCTGCCTGCTGATCCTTCCCTGCCTGTGCCCTGCCATGTTCCAGACCCCACAGGTCACCAGCACCCTACATGTAGCCATGCCCCCCAGAAAAGCCCTGGGGCAATTCGTGTGGCTGTGCAGACTGGGTGACCTCCCCCCAGCCTGTCCCTGTCAGCTGGTGGCCATGTGTGGGAGGTGCAGCTGAGTACACAGCCCCTGCCATCCATCTTACCACCTGTCAGGGCAAGGGGCTACTGTGGATCCCCAGACGTGGCTGAGCAAGACTCTGGGGTGAGAGGAGGGCAGAGTGGGGGTCTCCCTCTCTGTACAGGCACCTGCCTTCCCCCTGCCTGTTCCCTGCCTTCTCCCTGCCTGTTCCCTGTCATGCCAAGGTCCTGCCCATCCCCAACTTTGCCCCTGGCACTGCCTGCACCTACCCTTTTGTGAGGGTCTGCACCTGGGCAGGGGCTACAGAAGAAGGTCAGGGTCCCTCATGGGGGCTGATGGATGGTGAGAGCTGTCAGTGCAGACACAGTGCAGATCCCTGCCCATCCTCATCCCCAGGAGGATCCCTATCCTCTTGCTCAGCTGTGCATGTCCCTAGCCCTTGGTGTGGCCCTGCATGTCCCCTGCCCCAGTGAGACCCCTGGCCCTTGGTGCAGCCCTACATGTCTCCAGCCCCAGCAAGACCACCAGCCCCCAGCCCATCTCTCTGCCCCCCACTGCGTGATTTACAGGCTCTGCACAGGCAGACAAATGGTGAAGGAAAACAGGGCAGGGTCCCGCCAGCCGGGGTCTGCCTGTGCCCGGCGGGGGGCAGAGGGGCCGTTTGCTCACAGCCAGCAGGATGGGAGGCAGTGAAGTGATGCTGGTGCCAGGCAGCACAGTTGTCATGGTCCAGCAGCCACAAACCCTAAAAGCACTAGGAAAGCCTATGGGGGGGACTCAGATCCCCAGAGCCATACCACAGGCTGCAGTCCTGCAATCATAGGCTTTTGCAGTGGGGCATTAAGGAACATGATGCCACCCCCATCCATGGCCCCCAGGACACCCCACTGACCACCTCACTGGGGTGTTTGTGAGATTCTGGCTGTATTCCATGGCCACTGTCTCAGCCCTGGCACGCCTCCAAGATTTCGTCCAGCATCCTCTCTGGCTGTGGAGCTGCTGGACAGTGGGGACTGCAGCTGGCACTGCCAGGTCTCCCAGCCACATTCTCAGCAGCCCTGGAGCCGTCCGCCAGGAGCCAGGTCCTGCCCTCCATGTTTTTGCTGCTTGACCTGCATCATGCCTGGAGCATCATGGAGGAGGAGGAAGGGGAGAAAGGCAGGCAGGAAGCCTGGTGCCTGCTTCGTTCAGCTGGCTACTCCCCTGCCTGCTCCTGGGAGCGCTGGGCTCAGGGCTGGGGGGTTGAAGGCATAGACCTCTCTTGTGAGGAGGACCATGGCCATAGTCTGTGGTATTGAGTGCTAAGGAATGACAAGGAGCAATGGTGAGGCTGGGGGCCACCCCTAGCCCTTCCCCGGACTCCAGTGATTCTTGCTGCTGCCAGCTCATCGCTCCCCTCTCAGGAAAAGACTCCGTGTTTCCACTGCCGGCACACACCTTCCTCCTGGGCGGGAGGAAATGCTCCTGGCAGTGCTGCCGGCAGGGCTGCCCGTGCCTCTCTATGTCCCCCTGTTCCCTCCCATGGTGGGCAGGCACGGTGCAGGGCCCTGGGAACAGAGGAGCAAGGAGTGAATCCCTGCGGGGCTGCTTGCCCTTACAGCTCCCTGCCTGCCCCGGGCATCCTCCTGGGCACAGATCTGTTCCACTGGGGCATAGCAGGGTGTGGGCAGCAGCGTGTCCCCTGCTGGCATCCCTCTGATAAACACCCCAGGCACCGCACCAGTGCCACCCATCCCATCTCCTGTGCCCCATGTTCATCTCACGCCACCCTGTGCAGGACCCAGAGCTGGCAAGTGACAGCCAGGCATGGGCTGTGGACACGCTGCCTGTGGGCAGACCGTGCGTGACATCACTCTGCAGGTGCCAGAGGCCATGGCACAAGGAGCACTTGTTGGACAGCGGCCCTGGCACTGCCACAGTTCAGTTACCACCGTGGGCATGACCTGGGGTCAAGGTGCCCGCTGCCAGGCCAGTGTGCTGGAGTACTGCCAGGCCAGTGACCAGAGCCAGCACTGGCTCTCAGGGCTGGGGTGAGGACGCTGGCCGCTGGCCGGAGCTCGGGGGGCCGGCTGGGGGTGGGCTCCGGAGCCAGCCCCTCCCCGGCCGTATAAATCCCGATTCCCCCTGCAGACAGTCGTCCCAGCCCTGCTCAGCTGCCGCAGAGGAGCAGCAGCGGGAAGGCGGCCGGAGCAGCCGTCGCAGCTGTGCCGGCGGGGGAAGGCTCCCCGCAGCCCGGGGGGGTCCCCCCAGCAGGGCCGGGGGTGCGGGCGGGCACCCCACCATGGCCTTCACCATGCTGCGCCCCGTGGCCACCCGCGTGCTCTACCCCGACCTCAGCATGCTCTCGGAGGACGAGGAGAACCGGAGCGAGAGCGACACATCGGACCAGTCGTTCGGCTGCTGCGAGGGCGCCGAAGCTCGCCGCAAGCTGCCGCGGAAGCCGGGGCCGATGGTGATGGTGAAGCAGAGGCAGGCGGCGAACGCACGGGAACGGGACCGGACCCAGAGCGTCAACACGGCCTTCACCGCCCTTCGGACCCTCATCCCCACCGAGCCCGTGGATCGAAAGCTGTCCAAGATAGAGACCCTCCGCCTGGCCTCCAGCTACATCTCCCACCTGGCCAACGTGCTGCTGCTGGGCGAGGGCTGCGAGGACGGGCAGCCCTGTTTCAGTGCCATCTATGGCGCCAAGGGCGACCTGGACAGCAAACAGCCCCGCAGCATCTGCACCTTCTGCCTCAGCAACCAGCGGAAAGGGGTGAGCAGGGTTCTGGGATGGCTTAGGGTTCCTTTTGCCCCTCCTGGCCTGAGTGGGGCAGGAGGCTCAGCATGTCCCCAAGGGATGGGGGGGAGCAGCCCCTGCCTGGGCTGAGTGGGGCAGGAGACTCGGCATGGCTCAGTGAGAACCACAGTTTCTGGCTCCAGCTCCCACTGGAGGTTTTGGCTGCTCCTGGCCAAATCCTGCTTGTAGCCACACGCCTACAGCTCCTGCTCACGTCAGAGGGCTGGGCTGCTCCCCCACGTCCATCCGGGCTGGGAGGTCTCAGGGGTTAAACAGTCACCCCGGAGCTGGCGGCACTGGTTGTCCCAAGGGGAGCCTAGAGTTCGCTGGCTGACCCCTTCCCCATCCCTGTCCTCATCCCCATCTCCATACCCAAACCTGCCAGCCCACCAGCACTGCAGCAGGGCTACTCCAGCAACTCTCTGATGTGATGGAGGACAGGAAGAGCCCAGCAGACGCCCCCGAGGGGGGCCAGACAGAGCTCCCCATCCTGTGTTCCCATGCAGGGTCTGCTGGCAGCACCAACACAGTTCCCACACAGCTGAGTTGGGCCACGGCAGAGCACCCATGCCCTGCCTGCCCAGCTGATCCCCCCCAGCAGCCTGCAGCTCAAGGGACATCTTTCCTGTGTTGAGCCCACCCTGCTGCCCATGCCAGGGTCCTGGGTGCCCTTGACCCAGGAATAGTAGGATATGGGGTGCAGGGTGAGGGGCTGGAAGCTGCCTGACCTCTTGGATATCCCTTGTCAGGGCAGTGAACAGGGGCTGCTGTACTTGCCATTGTCCCCATGAGCCCTCAAGATGTCCCATGTGTGACCCCAAGCAGTACAATCGTAGGTCACTCTCCAGCCCTCAGAGCTTTTTCAGCTTTTACTGCTCCATTTTTATTTGCTCCCCTATTCCTGACCCTTCAGCAGCCTCTCCAGTCCTCCTGGGGTCCTCCAGCCCTGCCCTCTGGCAAAGCAGAGATCCTCTGGGCTGGAGCCAAGGGTCTGGCACAGTGCTGGATTCCCCAGAGGACTCTGTGGACACACTGGGTCTGGGAAGCTCCTGCTGGAGGGCAATGGGGGGAACTGGGTTGGGATCCAACTCTATGCATCCCAGCCCTGAGGCTGGGCTGGAAAGGGGCTGTACTGTGCTGGAAATGGGCAGGGCTGGAAATGGGTTGTACCACACTGGAAATGGTCTGAAAATGGGCTGTACTGGGCCATGCAGGCCTGTGCTAGGCTAGCAATAGGCTAGGTTGGAACTGGGCTCTGTTGGGCTCTGCTGATCCATGCTGACTTATACTGGAACGTTCTGGGCTAAATCTGGGCAATGCTGGTCTGTGCTGGGTTATACTGGGCAGTACTGGGATGATGTTGTTCTCATAAATTGGGAGGTAGGGCTGTCTCCCCATTGCAGTTTGGACTGTGTGTGTCTCTCTAGGGCTGTGGATCTGTTTGGGGCTGTGTGTTTGTCCTGGGGTGCTACTGGCCCTTCCACAGGTCTGAACCTTGCAGTGCTGAGCAGCCATGGGGACTCTGTCCTACAGGGTGACAAGGCCAAGGGAGATCCACCTTGGAAGGCTCCACCACAGAACTATTTCCCAGCCACCCACCCAACCACTTGTCAGGCATAGCCCCATCTGTCTGTCTGTCCACTCCAGCACAGAGCTGCCCCAGGACTGAGCCACTGGCCATCTCACAGTGGGTCCCCATGGAGGAGTCAGTGTGGTGGGCAGTGGGCAGGAGCAGGGTGCCCCTCACCCAGACACCCCATGATCCCTGCAACTCTCCGTCCTCTCTCTGCAGGGCAGTCGGAGGGACCTCGGTGGCAACTGCCTGAAGGTGCGAGGGGTCACACCCCTGCGAGTGTCACGGAGATGAGCCGGGGTCCGGCAGCACCCACCTGAGACAGCGGCAGAGGCAGATGGAGCCTGCACACGCCAGCCCAGAGACCGCAGCGGGGAGGGAGGGAGCTGCTCACCCGAGGTGGCAGCGGCCGAGCCCAGGCTGGCACTGCACCGACACTGGCCCTGGAGCTGGCAGTGGGGCGGGAGGACGCTCCCGTGGCCGAGGCTGCCCACGCGGGGCAGGGCCGGGGAGGGGGGTCCCCGCGCCCCGGGGCTGGACTGGAAGGGGTCTGTGTGCGGCCAGCAGCGAGGTGCTCCGGGGGGACAGTGTCGTGGCCCTGGGGATGCTGGTTGTGCATGTGCAGCCGCTTGGAAAATAAAACCTTATTTTTCTGATGGGCCAGTGCCTGCCTGTCACCCCAGTGTGAGTTGAGGTGGGGGTCCCCTGGACCCTCAGCTCTGCACTGCTCCGCTATGCCCTCCACCTGGTACATCATGACTGGCACGATGTCACTGCCACTGCCACCATCGCCACTGCTGCCACCAATGCTGTGACTGCCACCAGCACAATGACTGTCCCCACTGTGACTGTCACTGCCACCACAATGACCATGCAGAGCCTTGCATGATGGGGCTGCAGGCAGCAGCACCTGCACAGGGTCAGATGGGGACGTGGGGGTTCCCAGGCCAGATCCCCACATGGGATTCTGCTTGAGGGGGCTGGACTGGCTGGGCAGTGCAGATAGCTGAGCCTGGGAATGGTGCTGTGCCGGGGCTGGTGGCTCCCAGGGGCCGGCGTGTCCCACGGAGCAGAGGCAGCTGTGGATGGGGCAGCTGGGGGCTCCCCCCAAGGGCTGAAGAACGAGCTGCTCTATCTCCCTGGAGTCCCGGAGCAAACATGGAGCAGGGGGAGCATGCTGGGGGTCCCGCTGCAGCCTGCCCTGGGCAGGGGCTCTCTTGGGAGTCCACAGCACCTCTTGGCCCCCTGCTCACTGAGGTGAGCCTGCCCCAGGCTCCCTCCCCCGGGTTTGATTTATGGAGCTGACAGCGCGGTGCAGCTGTGAGAGCTGGTCCCAAGCAGGGACCGGGGTGGGTGGGAGAGGTTTGTTCTCAGCGTGGCTAATGTGTCCCAGACCCCAATAAACAGCCGTGAGATTCTCCAAACAGCCCAGGACACAAAATCCCTGCCCCCAGTTTATCGGGGGGCAGGGGCCGTGGGGGATGCTGTGCTCTGCAAACAACCCAACTTGCACATAAAAGGGGACCGTCCTCATGAAGTAGCAGCTCTGGAGCCCCCAGGGGGTTGGGGCACAGCAAGTCCCAGTACTGAGTGGATAGTTCCCAGTATGTCCCAGGGCTGAGCACCAGTGTCCCAAGATGTCCCAGTGCCAGCAACTGGCACCTCAATGAGCCCCAGTGAATCCCTGCACAGGAGCTGTGCTTGCAGTATGTCCCAGTGCCAAAGACTAGGGCCCTAGAAAGCTCCAGTATAAAGGCCATGCATCCCAGTATGTTCCAGTGCTGAGGCTGTGGGATCCAGCATATCCCAGTGCTGGGACCATGGATGTCAGCACACCCCAGTGCCAAGGATGCACAATGACCCCAGAGCAAACTCCAGTATAACAACCCTGGGTCCCAGCATGTCCTGCTGTAGAAGTTGTGCACCCAGTAACATCCAGTGCTGAGGTTGTGGATTCCAGCACATCCCACTGCTGAGGCTATGGATCTCAGCAGGTCCCAGCTCTGGGGCCACGGGTCCCAGCATGTCCAGTGACAAGCCTGTGGGTCCCAGTACATTCCAGCCCCTCCCAGCACCACAAGAGGGAAACAGTGACTCAGAGCTGCTGGGCTGGTGGGAGCTGGGTGCCCCTTGCCCCGTGTGGGGTGAATGTTGTGGCCACTGATTGCTCACGGCCACCACTGGCTCCCCAGCAGCCGCAGCCCCGCACTGAGCTCAGCCATGCTCCCCTCCCATCCTCTCCCCTTCCTGCGTGCAGACACCCTTGGAAAGGCTCTTGGCCGCTTTCTCTGAGACAGGAAGGTGTCCCCGAGTCTCAGGAAGGAAAAACACTCAGTGCTGAACCCACAAAGACCGTCTCTGAGGGGCCAGGGCTGGAGAGGCTCCAGGCCTGACATCACCTGGGAACTGGAACCAGAACCGCAGCTGCACTCCGCGCCTGGTATTTTTTTTTTTTTAAGTTGTGTTTTTAAACTTTCTTTTTATAGATTTTTATTTTATTATTTTTTTTCCCCTTTCCCTTCTCCATTCCCCTCCCAAATACTTCAGCCTCCCCACAGGCTGGCCAGCCAGGCTGGAATGCAGCAGGGCTGCACCCGCGGGTGCTGGGAGCTGCTTTGCTGATGGGACGGATGAAGCTGGGTCTGGCCAGGCTGGAGCTGCTGTGGGCTGGGGTCAGGCTGGGGTTCACCCCCAGTGACGGGGGGCCAGGACCTGATAGCCCCTGGTACTGCTGTGCACCAGGGCTGCTGGAAAGGGATCCATGGCCACGCAGAGACACAGGAGGGTCTGTCTGGCCATGGGGTGTGGGAGGACAGAGGGCAGAGGGGTCAGGCAGAGCCTACAGTCTGTGGGCAGCATTGCTTTCCTGACCACCGCCCCCAGGATGGGGCTGTGGAGTCAAATCATGTCTGAGTCTGAGTCAGCAAAGCAAGGGAAGCCAGACAGGGATAGAGGACACAAAGACAGATTTTGGGCCCAGGATACAGCCCTACTCATTCATTGTCTTTTGGCAACACTTTTGGGTGCTGCCTGACCCTCCCTGGGCTTCTCCCAGAGTGGAAGCTCATGATAAAGACCCCAGTTTATCCTGGAGCAAAGCTCAGCTGCTTGTTGCCTGGGGAATCCTCCCTGTGACAGTGACAGCCATCAACTGAGTGTCACAGTTCACTCCGAGCCTGTCAGACCTGGGGGCGAAGGACTGGGAAAGAGCCCCCAAGGTCAGGACTGAGTGCGGACAGGGTGACACATCTCTGCTGCCCAGGGCAGAGTGAAGAGAAGGATCAGGGAGGAATGGCAAATCAGGGATGGGACAGGATGAGATGGGACGGGACAGGATGGGCAACCAAGGGGCAGCACGACGGTGCTCCAGGCTGGGGTGCTAGGCAGTCCCCATGCCAGCAGACCCAGACTGTACTGACCCTGCAGCATCCTGCCAGGGTCCTTGAAGAAGAAAATGGGCAAAAGATCTGCCTGAGACCCCCAAGACACCTGCCAGACCCTCACCATGACATGGGATGCACAGCAAGAATGCCTCAAGCTCCCACATATCCCAGGGGTGCAGTGAACACTGCTGCAGGGCTGCCACGACCTCACCATGTCCCCCCCATGCACTGGATGCCTCAGAGCTGTTTGCCCTGCTGGGACCTCGTGCCAGCTGCGGTCCCTGGGGACACAGGCCCCGAAGCAGGGACAGGGTGTGAGGCCGTGGAGAGGGGTGAACGCCAGGTTAATCTCCCGCTGGAGCTTCCCTCTACAAACAATAAGACAATGCCCGGCCGGGGCCGCCTGCGTAACCAGCAGCGCGGAGGGGAAGTTGTAATATTTGGATTTAGCCCTCAGTAAATTAAGGAAGAAAAAGGAAAAAGCGCTGGGGGTAATCAGAGCAGGGTTGGCCCTGTGCCCTGCCCCATGGCCAGTGGCCCAGGGGGTTCAGTTCAGCCTATGGACAGCAGCTGAGCAGGGCCAGTGGCTCCTAGTCAGTAAGGCTGGGCATGGCTCAGGGAGGGATATGTCCCTGAAGGCCACGCAGAGGACAGGCATGTCCCCACAATGGGGACAGCAGCCTGGAGGTCAAGGCTTGGACACCCAGCAAGGCTGTGGGCAAACATCTCCAGCCACACCAGAAAAGAGGGATCTGGGCCAGGGGGTTATTTTAATCCAAACCTCTTCGTGGGAAATAAAATCCTACTTCTGCAGCTGGGGTGGCTGGGCAGAAGAGGGCCCAGGGGGGTCATCACCTTCAGCTGGCAGTGGGTGGCAGGGGATGACAAGGGAGGGGGCTGTCCCAGGATGTCTCCATTGCCACAGCCTTTCCCAGCATAAGCCCTGCAGTGGTGCTGGCTCCCTGGGATCCCACAGCAGGGCCTACACTCAATTAAACAGGCACCATGGTTGGAGATGGAACTGAGAGGGAATGGGAAAAGGTCCCACTGCAGGGGATCCCTGCAGATGCTCAGGGCAGGAACTGTGCTGCAGGGATGGCCTCAAACGCTCCAAAAGGCAGCCTTCCCACACACTGGCAGCCCCACTCCCCCAGGGCTGCCCCTACCTGCTCTGGCCCCAACGGGGTGAACAGGGCAGGGACACCCCAGGGAGCCAATCTGGAGAGGCAGGGCTGGACATAACCCTGCAGGACCTGAACTGGTGTCTTGGGAGGGCTTTGGATTGTGAATATTCCCCCCTGTGCCCTGGGAAGACACTTCCCCCACTTGATGCTCCAGGGTGGTGTAGGGAGCGAGGCTGGCAGGAGAGCTGGGGCAGGTGGGGGAGAGGTGAGCAGCAGGCAGCAGCGGCACGGGAAGGCCTTCGGCACCGTGCCTCCGCTGGGAGCCCATTTCCCCACAACAGGGGCCGTTATCAGCGGCAAATCCTCAGAGTGGTCCCAGGGGGGACCTCCAGCCCTTCCCCTCCACCTACTCCACCGCTCTCCCGCTCCGGCCCACGTCAATGCCGCCGCGAAGGTGTCGGAACAATCGCCTGACAAAGAGCTATTTTTAGGGGCCGGGGCTTGGAGCGAGGATACGGCCCGGTTGCTGACAATGGGGGGAAGGGGGCTGGGCTTCCCCCGTGACCACTCGGCAGCAGAAGGACCTGTAAGATTTCCTCGATGACCCAGGCCTGTACAATACAAGGAAAGCGCGAGAGGGAGATACCCTCGCCAGGACGAGCTGCTCCTTTACCTAATGGGAGTGACCCGGGGTGAGGGGCTGCGAGGTTTGGGCCAGCGGCCTCCCCTGGGGGAGACTCCCACACCGGGAGGGAAGTGGGGTGAAGCTTGGCCATGCTCGGATTTCCATGAGGCTGGGGCGGGGAAGACCAGACTGGTTCCCTTGTGAAGGGCATGGGGAGATAGGGGAGGAGGGTGGGTCAAAAGGGTGCAGACCTAGCTCAGCACAACCCCCTCCCCTCCAGGCTGGCTCACAGCTCAAGCCAGAGCCTGGACATGGTGGGAGGACGGTGACCAGCCCAGAGCTGCATGTCCCCAGCTAGCCCTGGTCCGAGTTTGCCATGAGCTTGCTCATGCTCAGGCTGAACCTGGATGCCTTTCCTCCCGCCTCAGGGTCTCTCCCACAGCTCAGCCTGTGCCAGATGGGTAGGTGGACCATCCGCTCTGGCCACTCCTTTGGGGCAAAAGTGATGTCCTGGACTGCACGGGAAGAAACTGGGCTAAAAAGGTGGAAGGCAGGGAGACAAGGTCATGAGGCACTGGAATAGGGCAAGGCTTTGGCCTGGTTGCTGGCCTAGCTGCCAGCTCAACAGAGGGATAAGCCCCTTCCAAGAACAGCAACCACGAGGGCAAGGCTCGGGCTGGATCCCACTGCTCTGTGGCAGCCCCGGGTTCTGGGAGAGCCGGGACAGGGCCGGTGGAAGGGCCAGGAAAGGGCTGACAGAAAGGCCACAGAAGAACGGCGGGGACAGGGCGGTGGAAGGGCCAGCACAGGACCGTGGAAGGGCCGTGGGAAGGGCCGGGGGAATCGCCGGTACCGGGGCACCTCCGCAGGCCGCAGTCGCCCCCTGGCGGCAGGTCCCGCGCACAACCCCACACAGGGGCTGGGCCCAAGCGGCCACCGCTCACGGTCGGGCCTCCCGCCGGCGCCGCGGAGGCCGACACGGACCCCGCCACCTTCCCGCGGTTCACGAGGACAGACCTGGACACGGAGCGGGAGCAAGCCCGCGTCCTCCCCACACCGCAGCCACCATCATGGACTACAACTCCCAAAGCCCCCCGCGGTGAGCTCCACCCTTCCCTGCGCACGCCCCCGCGGAGCGTGGCGGGGCTCGCGCGGTTTCCGTTTCCGGCGCGCCTCGCTCTGGTCCCTGCGGCGGCGGCCGAGCCTTGTGCCTCCGCCATATTGTCTGTGTGCGGCGGCGGTGGCGGCGGTAGCGGCCGCGCCAGGTACCGGCGGCTCCGGCACCCACGCGGGGCCCCGCGGCGGTGGCGGGCGGAGCGG
>VWYI01001432.1:16024-39783 GCA_013399455.1 Anthoscopus minutus | reverse complement strand
AGGGCACGGCCCGCCTCCTGCTGCCCTTGGAGGGCCTCCGAGTCCCCGGAGGGAGCGGGCAGGGGCTGCGGACGGGCCGCCCCGCTGCCCCCAGCCCAGTGCAGGGCCGCCCTCGGCCGCGCAGGAAGGGCAGGGCCCCGCGGAACGGGAGCCATCCCCTCCCCCAGCTCTCCCAGCTCGCAGGTTCGGGCCGTGTAGGTGTTATTTACCTAAATTGCTCGATCTTGCCTCTTCCCCGCCCTGCCCGGAGAAGCGGGGAGTTGCGGAGGGGCATGGAAAGGCCTGTTGGTGCTCGCTCCCACCCCCGGCTGCGCAGGGACTCCGTTCTGAGACTTTCTGGGTGGAGGGGAAGGTCGTTCTCACGGCTTTCCAAATCAGTCTATGGAAGCAGTGGTGGTCAGTCTTGCCCTCGCTGTCGTTTAGTTAATTGTGCCTTGAGAGCAGTGTGGCTGTTGGTAAAATGTGGTTTGTAAGAGAGGGATCAGATAAGATTCTGGAGCCCCATGTGTGTCAGATGACTTAATTCTTTCTTACTGGGGGCTTTGGATAAAATCAATAAAGTTTGGATTGTGAATATGCAAGTGAAACAGAGGGCAAGCACTGATCTGTGGTCTCTGGTGATCAGTTGCAGGACGTGGGAGAATGACATGGAGCTGTTTGCAGGTGGTTTAACTTCTGTATTAGGAAAAGGTATTTCACCAAGAGAGTGGATGGAGACTGAAACAGGTTCCCCAGGGCAGTAGTAATGGCTCCAAGCCTGACAGAGTTCAAGGAGCATTTGGATAACATTCTCAGGAACCGGGTGGGATTGCTGGGGTGTCCTGTGCTGGGTCAGGAGTTGGACTTGATGTTCTTTGTGGGTCACCTCCAGCCCTGGTACCCCTGAGAGGGGTCTCTGATGATTTGAGATTTGTGTTGCTCAAAACTGACCCTGGCCTGGAGCCTTAGAGAGCTGTCTTGTACTGACCCTTGGTGGCAAGCTTTGAAACTGGGCATGTGTCCTTGGAGAGAGCTGTGCCATGTGCTCGCCTGGCTCCTCATGGAAGCTCAATCCTGGGTGCTTTCCACAAATGGGTTGGGAAGAGCATCTGCCACAGGGGACTGGGCACAGTGGCAGCTGTTCAGAGGGAGAGCAAGTGCATTTCTGCTTGGGGCTGGGAGTGATTTCTTTGTTCTTTGAACATGGTCCCTTTTCTGAAACAGAATTGCTCAAATTATTCAGACTCAGAGTTGGGGCTTGTGCCATCTTGCCAGCTGACCTGGGTGTTGGATGTGAATCCAGTGTGGATTCTGGGTGCACCATCAGCTAGGGCAGAGGAGTCACTCATCCTGTGGTTGATGGTTTTGGTGTGATGTAGAAAAGAGCAAAGTTTCTGCTAGGAGAGGAGAGAGTGAGCTTGGGAAGACTCGAGGCAAGATTTGGGAAAGTGTGGAGTTTAATCAGTTCCTTAATTAGTCCTAAAACTAGGATTAGGGTAATGTTCCAGTTCCTACAGCACATGCTCTGTGGAGACACACACCATGTCTGTAACTGGAAGATGAAAACTGGAGTTGGGGTGTCCGATCTCAGGTACAGGGCAGGCAGTGCTGTGCACTCAGGAGAAGATTCCTTGTGGCTGGAATCCCTGTTCTCTTCGGATGACTCCAGGCAGGAAAGGACTTACTGTAAACATCCAGACCTTTCCCTGAGCGTGAAGAATGTTCATCTTTGGTGGTAGGCAGTGATCCTTTCTTTTCATCTTGCCAATGGGGAGAAATTTACATTATTTCACTTTCCTCTAGTGATTTATGTCAATACTTGGTGATACAATTTCTCTTGTTAGTCAAATTTTCTGTTTTCTTGTTCCCAGTGTGTGTGGAGGTAGAGTTGGGTGTACGTGTCCTGCACTCAGACCAGAGAGCTTGGCCAGTCAGCTGCTGCCTGGCAGGGGAGCTGAAACAGGGTTGAGGAAGGGAGCATAGTCTTGGCTTTGGCTGCAGCAAAGGAGCAAAAACCCATGCAGCTGAAGGTCTTGGTAATGTGCCTGGGTGAGGGGATGAGGCACAGAGCATGGACAAATGTGGTGAGAGGTAGATGTTGGAGAAGAAAGCAGTCACTTCCAAGTGGGAGGTTCAGAACAGGTTTGCTGGGTTTGGCAGGGCTCATGGTTTTGTAGACTGAGGGAAAGTGAGGCTTGTTGGATATTGGGAATATGGCTCTTTGGAAAAGCAATGATAAAATTGGCAGTAAGTTCTAGCAAATGTGGATGAAATTGGATCATGGAATGTTGTGTGATGTTAAGGTTGTTGAGGTTTGTGCTGGAGCAGTTAATGGTGCTGGTTTGCTTGAACAAAGCTGGTGAGATGTGAGAACGAATATGCAAGTCTGAGATTGGGGAATGATATGGTAAAATACCATTTCCTGAAGGTGAAACTTGGAAAGACTTAGTGTTTGATATTTGGGACATTTTCAAGTAATGCAGATAAGGTTCATCAACATGGAATGCATTGGAAGTAGGAATCTTGGGGTATATAGGATGTTGAAAGGTGGCTATAGATTTGTGGAGCTGTAGAGAAAGAAACTTTATGCTTTGATGAAAGGGACGTGTACCCAGCTTTTCCCAATTTTATTAAATGGTGGATGTCCTTATACTTCCATTTCAGTTCTTCTCCATTATCTCCTTACAGAACTAATTTTCTCTTTGTCTTTCCTCCTGTCCTCTGAGGAATAAGGGAAAGGAAGACAGGAGAAGCAAATGGGTGACATTGTGGTGGTGTGATTAATTTCGTGTCACATTTCTGAAGAGGCAGGGATTTATTTCTGGGTTACCAGACCTGTCACCTCCACTGTTCTTCCATTATGGATTTGCTTACATTAAGATATCTGTTTCAGAAACTCTGTGTGAGATTGTTGCCATCTTAGATCTTATTGTCCCATAAGGGTCTTGAGAGAAGAAAAAAGAAAAAAACAACAAGATTTTAAGATTAGGAAAGACTGCCTTGACTTTGTCTGGCTACAAACATTTGTTGCAAGATAGCTCTTGGATAATTTTTGTAAGCTTGGATATCTCTTGCCAGGGGCTTCCAAGAGCTGACTTCCCTGGAATTTACAGAATGTAATTGGAGAAAGGGAGTTCTCCTTTGAACCTGAAAAAACTGCTTGGAAGAGGAGGCTGCAGCTTTTTGAGCTAGTGTTAGTGCTGTTGCTGAATGTAGAGTGTTTTTCTAAGCTGTTTTTTGGCCCCTTTTGCCACCAAGATGCCAAACTTACATATTCGTGGGAAAGATTGATGAGAAGTGGGATTGTTGATGTGGTAATGGGATCAGTGGTTTGTGGATATTTTCTGGTTAGGAGTCCAGTAGAGAAGCAGATGAGCCTGGCACAAGTCTCACCTGCTCCTGTGTTCACACTCTTCTGGACAAATGATTTTATTACCCATTTCATGCTGCTGCTTTGGGAGGCTGAAGAGCAGAAGGGAAGCTTGGAGTTCTTTCTGGACTTGGTACCACAAGAGACTCACATTTGGAAGGTTACAACTTCAATAATTTTAATTTCCCACAGAGTTTAGTTCTGAGATTTAGGTTATGTCCTCCTTACTGAGTTCTATATTTTAATTAATATTACCATTTACAGAGAGGTGATTACCAAAGCAGGCTGTCCAGCTCCTGCCCATGTAATGGCTGCATCATAGTATGGCAATTTGTTTCATGTGAGTGGTGAATAAAATGTGTGCTAGATGGAAAACAATTTTGAGTCAAGGCAGGATTTTGGCTGCAGGTTTCCCATTGGATAGTTTTGAGTGTTAACAGCAGACCTAGAAAATCGAAGTTACTCACTCTGTTTTTGTAGAGAAGTAGGCTCTGCCCTTGCACCTTCTGAAACAACCAAAGGCTAAATTAGTCCTCATTTAATTAAGCCAAGTGCAGGGAGAATCCAGCATGCTAATATAGAATTACATGCCAGAACATGTCTTCCCTGTGTGGGAAAGGTCTTCTGTGGTGGGAAGAAGTGGCCCCAAATCCTTTTGTGTGTCCAGGGAGCCAAAAAGGTGCTGCCTCTCCCTGTTGTTACCAAAGTCTTTGGAGAAGGCGTTTTCTCAGAGCATATTTGCACATGTGCGTGTGAGTTGTCAGAAAGTCTTTATTTTTAGTGTTCAGAAAATGGATGAGCGTGGATGCGCACAACAAATTAATTTCCAGTCTAGAAAAGCAAGAGCTCCTGCAGTGTTTCTTCTCTTGCAGCCTTTATCACAGGTTTCTCTATCTGTTACCAGTGTGCTGTTGAATTCCAGCCTTTCTTCCATGTTTGCTTGTACTCCAGAAGGAAAAAGAGAGCTTTTTGCTCACTCTGCAGCATCTAGATTAATTTTAACTGAGCTTACAAATTAAGTTACAAGTTTTGGCACAATGGTTTTACTGGGGGCTTGTAAGGTTTGAAGGAGAGAGCTGATTGCTGGAGTTTTATAGCTGGTTTCTTTCTTTTGATTCTTGGAATGGTGGTGACTGGTTTCATCTTGTGTTAATAATGATAAATTTTTAGAGAATTATGTCAGAACTTCACTTGCTGGCAGGGGTTTGCACTGGGTGTCTCTTGCTGAGCCTGCTCAGCACAGGCTGAGTGATGGAGATGGTTTGTGGTGCATTGTCCACTCTGTGGAACAGCTGATCACAGGGATTTCCTGAAGAAATAGTTACAGGCAGTGTCTGCTGATGTGTCTTTTGGCTGTTGCTAACTCTTCCTGCCTCTAGGAGTTGCATGATCAGATAATTTAAAACTGCAACTTTTACAGATAGTTGGTACAGGTCAGTTTTCTGAGTTCTGCCTAAATCCCTCTGTACATGAACCATAGGAGTCAAATCAGCTGAATGATTGTCCTGGCAGTACTCTGTGCCTACTAATTAATGAGGAAAACAACTGTGTCACTTAGCTGCAATTAGGGAGGCAGAACTTTCCAGAGGATGCTGCCAATGGAACCTGATGTCAGCTGTGAAGAGCCTGTGGTGCTGCTGAAACATTCCCTTTTGTGAGCCTCCAGGAAGAGTTCCCTGATGTTGCTGGGGTCTCAGAAACTCTAGTTTTGGTAACTGGAATATTGTCCAAAGCTCCAGCAGTGGGAGATTTAGTTTTGTTAGTGCTCTTGGAAGAAAAAGGAACTGCTTCCTGTTGAAGGATTGCTTTGGCTTTAGGGCAGACCTAAAGGGATGTTCCTCCAAAGAAAATCCCCCCACCTTTCCTGCAATCCCTGCTCAGCCTGAACTGTCAGTTTGGGGAAAAGGTGCAAGCAGAAGAGTTCTGTCATTGGTTTCTGTTTGGTGTGTGTGGACAGACAGGTTCATTTGGCAGTGCCTGGTTATATTGCAGTCATTTTTACTGGATCGTGTCAGGAGTCCTTGGCACTGGCAGCGAGGATATCCGCTGGGTTTATGGGAGGCTGGGAGCTGTGGCAGGAGAAGCTGCAGGCATGGGAAGGAGGCAGAGCCTGCACTCGGGTGCTGGGGTTTGGGTGTCTTGCTGATGTTGCTGCCCCATGCATCTACATGGCCTTTTCCAAGGTCAGCTTTGGGATCTTTATGTTTTGGGGTCTTTCCCTTTGCTCCATGTACTGTTAACTAACTTAGCTCTGAAAATAATAGTGTTCATGACCTTGGGAAATTGTCTGTTCTGCATAGAATCCCTTAGGAGTGAGCAGCATTCCTGTCACTGCTACTGGAGGTGATCCCAGTGTTCTGCTCCAGGTCCATGTGCTGTTTGCCAGCATTGATGTTTGACAAAGGACTGGTGTCCAGCTGGGCTGAGATGCTGGAGACCCATAGAGGGTTTGTATGAGCTCTGCTAAAATTCATCTGTTACACATCTGAACAAAAAGGAAGACAAAGCATGACAGACCTTCTGCCAGGAGAGCGTGTGGCACCAGAGCCACTGCCAGGGCACCCTGGAGGGTGACAGACATGTTAGACACTGCTAACCGTGTTGGGAAAGTGGGACAGTAGAGTTTTCCCCAAGACTGTGAAGAGTATCATAAAACATGGAGTTAGAGTAGAACCATTCCTGTGGCTTCCATAGAGATTGTGGTCCTCATTACAGTGGATGACTTCTTCATTGGCAGGAATCGTGAGGAATTCAGAGAGGAATCAGTCAAGATAATGTAGGAAGAGCCAGTCTAAATTTAGGATGTTTCTAGTGCAGAATTACTCCAAGATGTTTCTTCCAGTATAACTAAACCTGTCAACTGCTTTCCCTACAGACTGGTCATGTCTTGTTTTGAATTAATCGCAGCAGGTCATGTTTCTTTTTTAAGGGTCATTGTTGAGGTCATTACATATCATTTGTTATTTCTCTACATTGGGACACAACCGTCTATTTAAAAGAAATGTGGAAAAAAATTTTGGTGGAAAATGCAGTTATAACAGACTGTGCTGTTACAAAACAAAACCCAGAGAAAAGTTTGATTTCAAACCTAAGGTTTTTTTTTAACTCAAGTTTTAAAATCTACTTTTCTGTTGATGTTGTCCCTTTAGTAGGTAAATGATCTTCAGGGAAGGATGTAAAATGTCAATTTTGTTAATCCAGGCTTGTTTCTATTTTAACTGTAAAATCATAGAAAAATATAGGTTGCAAGGGACTTCTGGAGGTCATTTGTTCCATATTTGTATTGCTGAAGTTTCAGCATCATGAGAACACACAAATCAGATTTTTTTTGTGAGATAGAGCATATTTTTTAATAAAGTTGATTACTATGATTTATTTTAAAAGTAAGCTAGGTGTTGATTGATGTTGACTGCCAGCAGGCAGTACTGTAATATTTAGGCATGTCTTGATTTTTTAATTTCAGTGGTATTTCTCCGGTATTAGATATTCTCTTAATTCTGAAGGAGCAAGTGCACTTCCCTGAGAGGATTACAGGGCTCTGTGGGTTATG
Organism: Anthoscopus minutus; assembly: GCA_013399455.1. Classification (NCBI taxonomy): domain Eukaryota; kingdom Metazoa; phylum Chordata; class Aves; order Passeriformes; family Paridae; genus Anthoscopus; species Anthoscopus minutus. Next base: position 32,884 of record VWYI01001432.1, on the reverse strand, counting down.
TGAAGGAAATCATCAACAATTTTATCTGATAGTTGTAATTCTTGCTTACCCTACCAATTCACATTTTACACACATGATTTTAGAGGCTAAGTTTAAGCTTTCTGCTATGAAAGGTGACATCTCACTTGCAGTTGTAGATAAAAGAAGGGGAATAACCTTTTGATTCCAGACTCTGCACTGTAATTCTGTTCTTCTCCACTGACAGAGCTTTTCTTCTCTCACAACAAACCCGCTGCTGTCTCAGCCTGTTTACAGTCTTAGGCTGGCACAATCACCACTGTAATGAGCTTACGTGGGGAAAGTAGAAGTGAGAGGAAAGTCTCTAGGCCTGTTTGGCTGATCTGTCCACCTTGCTCTCTCCTAGAGAGGAAGGTGAGCTTGTCTGGAATTGATAAAGCTACAGAAATGTTTTCTTGGCTCTTCAAGTTCAGCTTGCTGCAGTTCAGGGCCTGTTTTACTCCTTTGGGACGCTGTGGGCTCACTGAAGCCGAGTTCAGGTGGGTCATTGGGAATAACCAGGTTTATGAGGTGTTGAACAAGGTTTTCTGGGTTCACTCCACTTTATCTGGATGAACTTAGATCTTCCTGGCAACATACTCTTCACACTGAAGGCAAGGCATGCTGTTAGCAGCAATCCACAGGGAAGTCAGTGTCAAGCGGTGTTTGTGTTCTTGGGTACATTATTTATACTCCAGACCTTATCCACAAAGGTCATCACTTGGCTAGCACTTGAGAGTTCCTTGGGACACCAGTCTTCTGGAAAGCTCTTGGCTTTCAGCTCACTGGGAGCCTCTGTAAGTGCTGCATCATACTGGGACAATTTCATAGGTTTTAAGTTCTGAGTGAGTAACTGCTTGAGAGAGGTTCCATGCCAAGAACATTTCCATTTAAAAGGAGAGAAAATTCATTCCAGTATCTCAGTTATTCTGGACTAAAAAGAAAAAAAGGTAAATTTTACTAGAGGCGAAGTAGGTGTGTTTCTCAGAAACTGATCTGCATGGATTTCTTAGCTGTGTTTTGTTGCTGCTTGCTCTAGCTGCATGCATCTGGAAGTGCAGAGGGTGTAGGAAATTCCTGTACTAATTGGAGTAGGTGCTGGAAGTATGGATCTTCCACAAAATATCCAATTCTCTATGGGGAGGCGTGGTTGCCCTTAGAATTGGGAGTGCGTTGTAAGGATGATGAAATCCCTTTTTAAAAATGATGGGTTTTATAACTGGATTAGATTAAAATGTTTTAAAAATCAGAGTCAAAGAGAACACTTTTGTTCTCTTTGTTGAGAGGCTTTTTACCATTTTTTTGAACTTCAGGACAAAATGTCCAAGCTTGCCAAGCTGTTCAGACAACAGGCTATTGTTAGAAGAATTCAAACTTTTAAGAACTGATCCTTTTAACTAGTAGGCATTCCAATTAAAAAATTCCTATATGATGGCAGCTCAGTTGTTTGTCTCTGGATTAGGGCTCTGGGTACTCCTGTGGAGTCTGTCAGCAGGACAGGAGCTGTGTTTGGCTCTGTTCTTGTGTGGGATGAGCAGGGTTCCCCTTGATAAGGCTGCTGTGTAAGAAATCAGCTAATTACCAGTTTGCTAATACTCCAACGACATTTTTGAGGACAGGCCTGTGTGGGAAAAGCCAACAGTGAAACTTTGGTGTGGTGTCCCTTTGCTTTAGCTATTATGTGGGTCCTTTTGGGTGATATCTGTCCAAGGGGTGTCACCACAGGAGCTGAATGAGAAGCCCTGCTCTGTGTCCTTGCACAAGCAGGCCTTGGCAATGAACAGTATGACTGTGGTTGGGAGCTTTGTCTTCCTCTCTCTGTGACCTCTGGTACATTGCCTAAAAGCTCATGGTTGTTTCCTAGTTAAACACTTCTCTACCAGAGAAATTAAAATTTTAATGTTATTTCTGGAGATGCTCAAGGTTACACTGGACCCTGATCTCACTGCATCTACTTTGATTAGATTATGTTGAGCAGACTCTCCCCATATAAATTGTTCTATAATTCTGTCATTAATGCAGGAATTAATAAATGACAGCATTTTGTTTGGATTCTGCAGAAAAAACTCATCTTTTATAACAAGCTCAGGGCACTTCTTTAGGTGCAGTCACTGCTCATACTGTAGATTCTTCTGCTTTAAAACTGCACGCTCAACTGACGCTTGCATGTCAACACCTGTCCCCATTATCTGTCCTTACTTGTGTCATTTCCTTCTGCCAAAGAGCTTGGATCCACTGCAAAATAATCCCCCTCCAGAGGCACTGAAGGCAAAACTCTATACAAATTCCTTGGCAGTTTTGAGCAGAGAGTGAGCAGCTTTCAGGCAGGGTAAGTTTGTGTATGTCTGTAACTGTTTGCTTTAAAATTAAGTTATCTGTGCAGACTCTCTCCCCTTCCTGTGTAAGGAACAGTAGACAATAATACCTACCCTCGTAAATAGACATTGTGTGCCATTCTTAGAAGCTGCAGTTGATGATTTCCTGAAAAAGCCCTTCTCTGAGCAGCCTGTTACAATGTGCTGCTTGAGCTAGGCTAGAGCTACGTGACAAAAAATAGCCACTGTGAAATTTGATCTATCTTTAGATAATGTGATTGATTTTACTTTTTTCTGTGCTGAAACTGATCTTGCTAAGCTGGGTGAGGGGAGCAATCGTGTGCTTTATTTATACTTGGTTGTGCTCAAAAATTAAAATTGCTAAGTCATCTGAGACATGTATAAGTTCAGTTAATTCCTTCACAAGGAGTGTTGGGCAGAGGAAATGGGCCAGTGCATCTCGTGCCAGAAGCACAGGGAGTGAGGAGGAACGAAAACACAGTGACTGAACTTCAAGATCTAATAAATTTCACTATACTAAACTGTTTTAGTAAACTTGCATGCTCTAGTAATGCCTGGGGACATCTAATTTCTAAGTGTCTGAGTCATGCCACTTAAATGCTTTCAGGTCTTAGATGATTGCTGCCTCATCTTCTGAAATTGTATTTTGTGAGAGGACTAGCATTTTGTCCAGGAATAGATTTATTATATTTTTAGGAATGCTTCATAGTCTTCCATTAGCTAGACACACAGCTGAAGTGTCCTATCCTTTTGTTGGTGTAAGGCCTCAGTCACTCTTCCATTGTGGACTTTAGGATAGAGCTGTGTGTCCCTGTTTAACCTTTGGACTGGATTAGTGCAACCCTGTCTACCTGAAACTGCCACCAACATCATTTGTGTGTTAGTAGGTCAAAAAATAACCCTGTGCTGAGCTCTGTCCCACCCAAGGAGGCTTTGTCCATGTCAGAGAGTCCATGCACTTCTGCCTCTGGAAGCACAACCAGCTGCTGGTCAGGTTGTGTGACATGATGAAGGACATCAGGCCTCTGTCCCCTAGGTCCTCCACCATCTTCACAGCCAGTGGGTCTTGCTGGGTCCTCACAGGAGCTGAAGTGCTGCAGACCTCAGATAAACGACAGGACTCTGCCAGTAGAGCAGGATTTTACTTCAGGAGTTTTCTTCTGGTGTGACGTGTCCTAGTGGCTTAAGCTAACTGCTCTGAGCAGATTTCTAGGTGTTTCTCATTAATGTGTGATTAATGGGACTGTTAATTCCTTCTGCAGTCTGGCAGTTGCCCATTTTCTGTGAAGGGATAAGATTGGCATAGCAAGTAAGTGTATTAGTTTAGATAACAGTGTTGCCTACTGTTTGAGCACATACATAGGGCTGTAATGCCCTGCCACATGCTGCTACACACCAAACAATGCTTTTCCCTGCTTCAATACAGCTCCCATTCTGTAAGTTATTTTGAAAGCTGACAAGGGGATTCTTGTATTTGAACATCTAAAAAGGTATTAACTTGCCCTTGTGAAAGATTTGAGAGATGTGAAGGCACCACATTTATCTTAGGTAGGACAACATTGATATAAAACTGGAGTGAGTTACTGCTGTCTTAAGTATTCAGATCTGGATGATAAAATATTCAGACATACAGGATAAAAATACAGTGTTTGTCTCTGACATACAGTTACTTCCTTTTGAGTGGTTTTGACCAGTCTCAATGCTGATAAAACTTACCAGAAGCTTTGCAAAAATGGCATTGTAAGGAAGAAGGATTGGAGGTAGTTTGGGCAAGCGGAATGCAAAGGAACATCTTCAGACCCTTGTAGCAGTGCATTTCTTTCATGTTTGATTAAAGCATCATAATCCAACACAGATGCTGCTGTTTTTTGGACTGTCAGATTTAATGTTTTGACTGTAGGAAGTTGTGACTAAATCTGGTTCCCATCCCAGCAGATTTGAATTTGTTACATTGGATGGCCCAAGACTTATCATGGAGGTGAGATTGCAGCCTGTAGCTGTTGCTTTCAGTGTGGAGCCAAAAGAAGGGGATCTGTCTCCAAGATACAGAGCACATGGCATTCTTTCCTTTAGGAGAATTACCTCTTTTCCAGCAGTTGGAAACAAGGTGCTGAAAGACCAGGTCAGGGGGTTGGTTTGCTAGGGGCCAGTCCTATGTGAGGGAGAGAAGACAAATGGCTTTCAAGCTCTGACAAGCAATCCCAGGCCTGTGGCTGGGCAGGCTCCAGCCTCTCCTTTGCAGCAGCTTTTAATGATTAACTTAAATACTTTTGAAGTGCCTTGAGAATTTAACCTCTGGTTTATATTCTGTCTGCAGGTGGAGGAATCTGAGGCCTTTCTCCTCTGTCAGCACTTCAGACCAGGTCGCCTCTGATTTCACATCTCACTTCCGCCTGCCAAGCTGTCTGATATGTCGGGACCCGTGCCGAGCAGGGCCAGAGTTTACACGGATGTGAACACACACAGACCCCGGGAGTACTGGGACTATGAGTCGCATGTTGTTGAGTGGGGGTAAGTCTGGGCTGCCTCTGAATGTCCCTGCACCTGGGCCAATCCCTGTGGATCATGTATAGCGGTACTTGGGGACCTCAGGCTCCTGTGCTGTGTGAGACTTTTTCATGCTTCTTGGCAGATGGCAAGGGAAAGGATCACAACTTCTCTTCAGAAAAATGTTTCATACCAAACTTTTAAATTCCCAGTTGTGGAGGAAGATTTATAGCAGCTTCCTTAAAAGTTCGAAGAATTTTTGCCAGGTAGTTGGGAAATATCCCCTTTCAGAGGGAAGAAAATCTATTTCTGAAACAATCCAAACAGTCCTGAATGCAGGGCTGAAAAATAATGAAAATGCTTTCAAACTGAAGTTGCTGCTGACTTGGATAAGTGAAGAGATTCTACAGACTTAAATAGGTATATGCTATTTTATGACTTGTTGCTCAGCTCTCTGCGAATGCCTGGGAAAGACATGGCTGCTTCTCTTTGAAGGAAGGAGGTGTCTAAATTGAGCTCATGACTAAAGTGTCCCAGAATCAGACAGCAGTGGTGGCAGCTTCACAGCTGTGCGTTGCTGCTGGGGTATGGAGGGCCCAGACAAAGTTTTGCCCTCAGCTGTGCAGTTCCCAGTTTCTGGAATGTACACAATCGTCTGAGCATAAGTTCTGCTTTGTGCCTGGACTGTTTTTAGACAGCCTTGCACTTAGTTGTTGCTCTTTTTGGCTTTGTTGAATTTTACCAGCATTATAGAAGGAAAAATGTAGCTTCCAAATACAGGGAGAAGGGATAATTCAAGTTTGCTAATGCTGAAATACATAGTTGGGCTTTCTGTCCGTATTTTTGGCTTGAATCTGTCTCTGGCAAATGGAAACTCCCTGTTTCTCTCCTAATTCTTAAATCATTGAGTTCAGGAGAGATAAGGCACTAGTTAATCCCCTTTGTCTGGGAAGTGAGACAGCGATTGAGTGTTAAGGAGCAGTGTATAAACTGTGGTGTAAATGACTGAGCTCTTTGGAACTCTAACCTTTTCTCTCTACAGAAATCAAGATGACTACCAGCTAGTTCGAAAATTAGGCCGAGGCAAATACAGTGAAGTATTTGAAGCCATCAACATCACAAATAACGAAAAAGTAGTTGTTAAAATTCTCAAGGTGAGCTGGGGATTGGGCAAACGATAAAATCTGTCTTGAGGTAATCAGGAGGCCAGGAAGGGCTTTTTGATGTTCTAAAACTGAAATCCTTAAAGCCTGGCTTTGGAGTGTCACTCAGTGAAACAGACCATCATTTTGAGCCTCCTGAGAAAAAGCCCTGCACTTAGTTATTAAGTCAAATCTCTGCCTGTAAGGAATTAGGCTCTGTCTTGAAGAAGCCCTGATGTACAACACCTTTTTTACTTGGAGATAAGCAACATTTCAGCAGCTGACTACAAAATTCTCAGCTTCTCTAAGTGCCAGTGTCCTGGCAGGCTGTCATGGCCATGGCATTCATTTAGTGACCCTCCAGTAGCCCATGGACTTCTCATAGTTAAACATTTGCCACATGCCAGTTTAGGAGTCTTGGAGTATCGTAGAACTGTTTGGGTTGGAAAAGCACTCAAAAATCATCAAGTCCAGCCAGCACCCCAGAATTCATGTCCCCAGGTGCTACATCCACATCTTTTAAATCTACTCAACTATGGTGTCCTCACCACTGGAGGAGCCTGTTCAGGGCTTGACAGTCCTTTCTGTGAAGAAATTTTTTCCTGATACCTGTACCTCCCCTGGCATGGCTTGAGGCCATTTCCTCTTGGCCTATCAGATCATACTCAGAGAGTTTTTTTTAAATGCCATCTTCTGGCCTCTCCTTCACTTGGAATTATTGTCTGTAGCTGTCAGAGTTTTGTGGTTATAAAGGAGACAGCAGATATTTGAGCCCTTAGTGGTGTGATGCATACTCAGGTTAAATTGCAAAGGTTCCAATATATTTTGCTGATCTGCAGTCACGTGGGTGTTGTCATCTGGGTGTCGAGCTATTAGCCTCACTTTACTGCAGGGCTTTATCTTACACTTCGGATTTTTATTCTTCAGCCTGTTAAAAAGAAGAAAATCAAGCGTGAAATCAAGATCTTAGAGAACTTGCGAGGCGGTCCCAATATAATCACCCTTGCAGATATAGTAAAAGATCCTGTGGTGAGTAAGAGGAACTCAAGGGGGTCACTGGAGTTATGGGTGAAATTGCTCTGTTTGATTTCAGCTCTGACCTGGCTTTTTGTTTTCCCCTGCTCTTAAATCCTGCTTTTGAATTAACTGATCAGATCAGCTCTTAATCTGATAAACTTCTTTTAGAGGGCCCTTCCCCCACAGGTCCCTTCAGCCCCTCACTCTGTAAGGAAGAGATAACCAGTGAGCTGAGACAAGTTAATTCACTCTGCAAACAACGCTGCTGGAGGCTGTAGGCTTTGGCTCTGCTCTCTCTGAGAGGAATCATAAATATATCCAAGGCAGAGTTTTGTGCAGTTTTAGTAGAAAAGACAATTCAATTCATTATCCTAAGTGGAAACATAACTTAATGTGGCTGAATGGGTTTTTTTTCTGTTTCAGTCTCGAACACCTGCTCTGGTTTTTGAACATGTAAACAACACAGACTTTAAGGTACGGTGTGGGATGTGACTTTTCTCTTTTTCTGTTTGTAAACCACTCATATTGTCTTTCTGGGGAAGGAAAAGTACACAGGGCAGGCATTTCTTTTCAGCATAGGAAATGCTTTTAAAGGTAAATACAGTTGGGACAGAAGTTTGTAATTAGCCTGTCAGTACCATTTTGCCCCAAAAGATGAGAACACAAATTCTAAGAGGTATTTAACCTTGGCAGCAAATGAATCTGTTATCTTGTGGCCCATCAGTGCCTTTTTGAGCCATTTTGTTTTTATGTGTACAACTATTGGAACCACTTTAAATATGGACAGCACTTTCTTTGGCCTTCCATACTCTTGGAAATGGGGATTTAAATGTTTCTTTGTCCCTTCATACTGACCTGCTTCAGAAGAAGAAGAAATGCTGTGCAATGCCATCCATGATGCTTGTGCTGGGTGGGTACAACCAGAGGGAGATAGTGGCAGGAACCAGGATGTGCTGTCTGAACAGAGCTGGCAGTAAACTATGAATGGGAATTGGAGAGGGAGAGGGGCAGACTGATCAGAGTAACTTGGGAAATTTGGGCTATACCTTCAGATGGATCTGGAGAATGCCAGCAGCCCAGAACAGGGGATTTTTGAACATTGAACACTAACATGATGTGTTTGTGTCCTACAGCAATTATACCAGACATTAACAGATTATGATATTCGATTCTACATGTATGAGATTTTGAAGGTAAGTTGGTGTTTTGCTGTTTTGTTGATTTATTTCTAGTATTTGCTCTCAGCTAATCCTTTTGAGATGGTTCTCATGTCACTCATGATAGTGACATCTCACCACTAAGGGGAGGAAAGAGACAGCTTATAGAAGAATTGGGCAGAAAAATATTAAGTCAGTTTTTCAGTCTATTTTTCAGTCTTTTGGTACATTGAGATACCTTAAAATCCTAAATCAGGAGTACGTGTAGCCTCTGAAAAAAGAAATCAGAGAGCTATTACTGGCTGGGTTTGTGCTCTGGCATAATTTGAGTCAAATGTCTTCATCCATTCTTCTGAACTAAGTAATTTCTCCTTAGGAGTCTGGAGAAGGGGACTTGTGTGATCATTAGTGCCTAGTAACTATGCTCTTAGAGACTCTGAAATTACAATTTATATGAGGAAGCACATGAAGTGAAGACACTTGTGTTGCTGGGACCTTCCTTTGAGAGGAGGCTCTCATTTTCTGTGATCAGTGACTCTAGTCCAGGACCAAACACTGAGTCTTGGGGTCTAGTTGAACTTGTTATGAGTGGATATACTTTTGAATATGGTTGAACTTGAGACATTCTTGTGACTCTAGCATCTGTTTCCTTTCACCTGCAGGCTCTAGATTACTGCCATAGCATGGGAATCATGCACAGAGATGTCAAACCTCACAACGTCATGATTGACCATGAGCACAGAAAGGTAGTGTGGGGTGGCTGGGGGCAGGGGGGATCCTGCTTTTCTCTTGGCAAACTGGGATCCCTTTTGGGTACTCCTGTGTAGTGGTACTAGCAGACCTCTTTGAGGGAGACTCTGCTTTCATGGTCTGGACAAATGTAAAATGAGAATGTTGTGCTGCTTTTTGAGGCTTTACTTAGTCACAGGTAACCCATAGGCAGGGTTGTAAGGAGAGGTATTTTATTTAGACTCCTTGGTGATGTGGGTTTGGGGAGAATATGTAACCAGACACTCTGATCAAATTAATTGGAAACTGAAGACTTATAAATTGACTTCAAACTAAGTTCACCAGTGTCATTCAGCCAATGAAAAGCTGGAGCATCCCTTGAGTCTTTTTTCTTTGTTTTTTTACCATTTTTAGCTTAGACTAATAGACTGGGGTTTGGCTGAATTCTATCACCCTGGCCAAGAGTACAATGTCAGAGTGGCTTCCAGATATTTCAAAGGACCTGAACTTCTTGTAGATTATCAGGTAAGAATTACCAGGACTTCTTACTGACTTTTATATGGAAAGTCAGTACCATTTCAAGGTAATAAACCCAAAATTCAGATGTCTAGAGAGTTGAAGCTAAAGACGGTCTGTTCCAAAATGTATGGCAGAAAGCACTGGCCATAAAGCCACTGAATGAAAGATACTAATGAGTAGTCTCAGGACCTGGGGAGGAGCTGCAGAGAACTATGATTATGGATCTTGGAATACAAATGTTGAATATTTTTTTAACAAGGCTGTGTTTGCAGTAAGGTACAGGAATGAAACAAAGCCCCTGTGGGAACAGCAAGTACCGCATGAACTTCTAAATTAAGCTATAAAAGCATCCCCTTATATGATGGCAGTTTGCATTATGGAAATCACAGTGTTCCTGGTGACTTTCAGACCATGCTGGTTCTGGAAAAAGGCACATTCTCACCTGCCCATGGACCCTGGGGAGTCCACACCTTTTTTTTGCTTGTTGCAATGCTTCCTTTCCCAACACACATTTCTCAGTGATTTATAACATTGGAGTCTGCAGTGAAAATAGAAGAAAGCTCTGATCTTTAATATCCTGGCAAACAGGGATGGAATTAGGATACCTGCTGCCGTGCTAATTGCTGTATCCCAGTTTGAATTACTGGAACACTGATCTGAACAGTGGTTTAGGGATGAAGATAGGTGAAGATAGTTGAATTTGTTTCCAGCATGACAAGGCTGTATTTATCACTTTGACGGGGGGTGGGGTGGAACCCTGATAGTTTTGGAGGTCTGTTCTGCTTAATTCATTAGAAATTGAATTGTCCTTCTGGTTTTGTACAGATGTATGATTACAGTCTGGATATGTGGAGCTTGGGTTGCATGTTGGCTAGTATGATATTCCGAAAGGAGCCATTTTTCCATGGCCATGACAACTATGATCAGGTGAGAGCTGGTCATGTACAATGTCTGTTCTCTTAGCACCATGAAGGTTTCCTGGTTAGACTTCTATCGAGTCATCCAGAGAATTTTTAAGCCTTTTTCTGATGGCTTCTTTGCTCAGTTTGAAGCCATATTCCTTTTCTCAAGTGTGCAAGATTATGTAACCAATTAAATAGAAATGGATTTATAGAGCTTTGTACTTACAAGCTCCTCAGTAGGTGTCTGGGAAAAGCTATAGAAATAGTTATATTAAGGTTGGTGTGTTCTAGGACATAGTTTGACTATTCCTCAGGTTATGTTATGTTATGTGGAAAGCCCTTGCCACTACTTACCCTCCCCCCACTCTATATAGGAACTGTGAATTTGCTACAGGTTTATACCGATTCTGAAATCTTTGATATGTTGCCTTTAGGCCAAAATTTTTATATTTAAACCTTTATCACATGCTCAGCATGTGACTGCCATGCAAATATTCTGGAACAGAGAACCTTCTATTCTCAAACCTTTATTCTGGAACTCTCTGGGATGATGCTTCACCTTTCACATGCAAGATCCAGAGTTTCTGCTTTTTTGACCAGTTATTCTTGCCTTCCTCTCTGTTGGTTTTGAATATCTTCTTGCTACTAAGGGAGGTAGTGTTGCAGGGTCTCAGGTCTTCGAGATTTTAGGGTCTGTAGCTGGTTGCCTTGGGGTACAGAGCTCTGGCTGTGAGTGGAGACATGTTCCTGATGCCTGGGACAGTGTGACTGGGAAAGCCAGAGCCACAGGCTTCTGCTGGGACCAGGTTCCAGCTCCCATGGGAATGTGCTGCTATATCTTCATGCAGGCTCTGGTACTATTACACCTTCACAGCAGTAACTTGTTTTTGTGTTTGTTCCCAGCTGGTGAGGATAGCCAAGGTGCTGGGGACAGAAGATCTGTATGACTACATTGACAAATACAACATTGAGCTGGATCCACGTTTCAATGACATCTTGGGCAGGTGAGCCAAGGTCTGGAGTCTCTTTGGTAGACCCAGACATTTACAGCTTTGTCAACAGACCTTGAAATGAACAAAAATTTGTGGGAGAAACCAGAGCCAGGATTCTGAAGAACTGACACTTTGTGCCTTGGGTCCCTTTTGCTGGTGCTTTATATGGAAATGGACCTGAGGAAAGATTTTTAAATGTCATCCAGGCAATAAAGGAACTACTGGAGCAGAAAGCATGAAGGGCAAATGCTCTCTTCAGTCTGAAGGAAAAAAAAACAAAACTGTGTTTCTCAGGATTAGAGTGCAGAAAGTCCAGTGGTGCTAAAGATGGAATTTATATGGGCTTTTTTTCTCCATCATAGTGGGACTGATATTAAAGGAAGTTATGTTGGGTGCATAAGAGATGAGCAGAACCTGCAGTTTTAGGCCTGTAATCCATTCTGAACATTAGTCCTGCTGCTGTCTGGGGTCGTGGCATAGCCGTGCAGGGGCTGTGGTGGCCGGGGTGGCTGTGCTGGGGCTATGACTGCTGTGCCACCGCGTGGAGACGCAGTGACACTGCTTCATGTTCAGGAATGGCTCAGTCCCGCGGCTGCTGCACAGAGCAGCAGCCTCCCTCAGGGCTGGACATCTGTCACAGTTCTTGCTCATTAAGAAAGTGACTTTTAGTGTCACTGTCCCCTGCCTGGCCTGATCTGGTCTGTTTTCCTGCAGACACTCCCGTAAGCGATGGGAGCGTTTTGTCCACAGCGAGAACCAACATCTGGTGAGTCCAGAAGCTCTGGATTTCCTAGACAAGCTGCTGCGATACGATCACCAGTCACGACTCACAGCGAGAGAAGCCATGGAACATCCCTACTTCTGTAAGTATCAGCTGCTGTCCCTGCCTCTGGGAAATCTCTGTTCCCATGGCTTGTGCAGATGGGACCTGAGAATGGCAACGGTGATAAGCCTGGTCTCTGCAAATGATTGTGCTGGAGCTGAGGCTGCTGGTCTCTCTGTGCCACCTCCACCAGCCAAGGAATCAATGTTGGGTGCACATGTTGGGACCATGAATCAGCAAGTAATATCATGGAAAGTCACCTATATCATGTGATCTGGGGTTGCTTTCTGCAGCTGTGCATGGATTCCTGTGTTTGGATAAACCCAGAGAATTCTGGTTTGTTGATAAATGGGTGTTTAACACCTTCTGTTGCTAAATTGCTTAGCTACTGCTATATACAGATCTTGTTTTTGCAAGCAAAAATAAAACTCACTAGTAAATGCTTTTAAATGGTTCCTTTTTTCCACCAATATTGATATCTAGGGGTTTGAAGCAGCTGCAACAATATATAATGTCAATATTTGCTCAGGTGGTTTGGTTTTGGGGGTATTTTTGCTGCTGCTGAAGGCACTCCTGTAATTAACAGACTGTTGATCTGTGTTACACCTGTTGGAAAAATCCCAGGGAAATGTTTTGCAGGTATGAGCATTAGTGAAGCCGATAGCTTGGAATGTGAGAGCTGGACAGACAGTTCATTAACTTGTGTCCGCAAAAAGATACTCGTAGTGCTGAGCTCAGCAAAATTTGGAATTCCCTTATCTGACACAGAAGGCCTGGGAGGCAGGAAGGGGTTGTCCCAGTTCAGGTGAGAGCATTATTTACATGCAGCTGAAGATACAGAGTTAGTCAGTTGTGATCATCTCATGGAAGACAAGTTCTAGTGACACAACTGACAGCTCACAGAGATCTAAGATGTGTATAGAGACATTGCACATGATTGTCAGTAGTGATAATCTTTCTGCTTGCTACACCTGTATTCTGGGTTTGGCTTTCTGCAATTACACAATTGCTTAGCACAGAAAGATCAACTTTGCCATAATATCCTTCAGCTTATCCTGTCAGACAGTCCTGCTGAAGCCCAAATCACATCATTTAGCTGACTTTCCCTGATATCGAATGACCTTGGTATCTCCTTGAGTGCTTCCCACTGGAGTTGGTGGAAATGTCTTTATTTTAATAGAAGGTGGTTAATGTTATTTGACACGGGCAGAGTGCCAGGCCTGGCTGAGCACAGAGGCCACAGGCAGTCTGTGTGCCTCAGCAGCTCTCTGCAAACAGCACTTACTGGTTGTGTGCTCTTCCTAGATCCCATTGTGAAAGACCAGGCTCGGATGGGCTCGTCCAACATGCCAGGTGGCAGCACTCCTGTCAGCAGTGCAAGCATGATGTCAGGTCAGTTCTGTCAACTCTCCTTGGTGCTTGGTGTGCTAAAGCATTTGTACGTGTGGGGTGGGTGGAAGGACCCAGGAGGGAGAGTTCAGCAGGCAGGGCGGTGTTGGGTCATCTCCCAGGACTGGGGACAAGGGCAAGGAGAGCTGCAAAGTGGGTGGGAAGTCTGATAAGTAAGGCCTTGGGCAGTCTGACCTGTTTTTCTGGTCTCATTTTAAGAGATGCAGTTGATTTTCTGGCAGCAGCTTGAGGGACAGTCCACTGGCACAGGCTGCCCAGAGAAAGTTATGGCTGTCAGATCCCTGGAATTGTTTAAAGGCCAGGTTGAACAGGGCTTGGAGCAACCCGGTCTAGTGGAAGGTGTCCCTGCACATGGCAGGGGGCTTGTATCAAGAGGAGCTTTAAGGTTACATTTTCAACCCAAACCGTTCTGTGATCCTGCCACATCTCTGCCCATCAGTGACACTAAGGGGTGTGCAAATCTGTGCCCTTCCCAGAGCTGCAGAGAATAGTGACAGATCTTTAATCTCAGCTTATTTTGGCAGCTCTGAAAACATAATTGACCCACAAAGCTCCCACTTGACTTCGGAAGCTGTCCTGGGTAGCAGTGTGCTGTTTTTACTCTAATTCCTGCTTACCTGTCTCTCTTCCAGGGATTTCTTCAGTGCCAACACCTTCACCCCTTGGACCTCTAGCAGGCTCACCTGTCATCTCTGCCACCACCACCCTGGGGATGCCGGTTCCAGCTGCTGCAGGCGCCCAGCAGTAGTGATGGGCTCTGTCTCCTGCTGCCTGAGCTGAGTCAGGTGGGGAAGAGGTTTCCCCCTCCACCTCTCCTCAGGACGCAGCTCGTGCCTGGCAGGGGAAGGGAGGGGATGAACGCTTTGGAGACACCGTGTCTGAACTGTTGCTTGTGGATTTATAGTAGTTCAGTCATTATATACAAAATTATTATAGGCTGATTTTTCTTTTTTTACTTGAACTTTTCGTAACTCAGGGGATTCCCTGAAAATACCTACAGATGGAATACTTCTTGGACAGTTTTTCTTTCCCCTCCCCACCCCTCCCAAAAAAAAAAAAAAACCAAAAAAAGCAAAAAAACAAACAACAAAAACAACTCTTCATGTAATAACAAAGATGAATCAACAGCATTTCCAAGCTCTTGCATCCTGCTGGAAATCTCTTCTCTTCATATTCCCACCATTACTCCTCCACAAGCCTACACCTTGGGGGATTGTGCTGTTCTCCAGAGACTACCAAACCAAGTCTTCATGAGGCAGGGGAGGGGATTCTTAAAGTACCACTCACTTGAACCCCATGTCCTGCATATGTCCCTGCCAGGGTACACTGAGGAGACAATTCCAGTAGGGAGAGGTGGGATAAGCTTAAAAGGAGTAAATGCAGATACTGTCCAAAACCCTAATTGGATTGGATAATGTCTCCTTAGGAGTCAACCAGAATGCTAACTCACCCTTTGCATGTAATTTTAGTCTTAAAAATGAAGTTTCTGATCCAGTTGGAGTCCTTGGCACCTCCTGAGACAGGTGCTCCTGTAGAGTAAGCCCTGCTCTGATCAGCCCCTTTCTTGTGGAGGGTTCTTCCAGCCATTGCTTGGCTTGGATCTCTGGAATTAGTTTGTTATTGGGTATATTGTTTTTAAATTGTTTCTATAGGTTTCAAGCTGGTGGCTACTTAAAGCTGGAAAAATCAGACTGCGCCAAGTCCGATCCCACATCTTCACCCACCATCCCCTCCCTCACGTGCCATGTGGTGAGAATACCAGTTACCTCACAGTCTTGTAAATATGCACTGAGAGGAAGGAGCAAGGAGACATTAATTTAAGCTGAAATGGTAGATCAGTAATTGTGGACAAATATTATCATTGACAACAGAAAAGCACCCTTGTTACAGCCCTGCTACCCCTTGCTGTGTATATATACTTTGTCCTTCATATGTGAAAGATCCAGTGTTGGAATTCTTTGGTGTAAATAAACATTTGGTTTTATTTATCGAGGTTAGATTTAAGTTCCCTGTGTAGAGGCCTCCCTGGGGTGGTCATATACTGACACAGGAGTGGTGACAGCCACATGTGCCCTGGGCAGGCCATGTCCCTGTCACACCCATGGGGAGCAGTGCAGAGAAGCCTTACACAGATGTCACAAGCCAAAGTGTCTCCTGGGAGAAGGATCTTTTGCCATAACAAAAAACCCTCCTCTTCTATCTCAGCCATGATGGTGGGGAATTGAGATGATTAACCATTTTATTAGGTGTTTGTGCCTGTTGCTGCTCACTGGATTTCTGTGACTTGTTTGCAGTCACCTAATGATAGGATGGCTCAGCTGGTGTGGCTGCAGGCACAATGGCACCTGTCCCTCTCAGTGACCTCTCATCCCAAAGCCATTGCAGCATTTGTTCCCCTGGACATTGAGTGATCAACATGTTCCTCAGTGGGTGCTGACACCTTGGCCTGCAGTTCCTGCTTGTCCCAGGCACCTATACCTCCTCTGTTCTTTGGAGAGGATGGACATGTGCTTCCATGTTGCTTAGTTAATTTTAGGATGGAGCTTGGGGGCTGGATTAATCTGGTAACGTGGGACATGGAACACTGCCCCTTTCTGTGAGGATTGCCGTCAGGGAGATAAGGTTTTTCACATACTCCAGGATAGCTTTCTCCTCCATGCCTTCATCCAGTGGAAATCCATTGTACTTAATCTTTTATATCCTAAAGTGATGTGAAAGTTGGACTGTGTTGACTGTTACCTCAATGTGCTGTAACGTAAAAGCACCCAGTATGACAAAATACAGCTTGTTTGCACTGGTTCTGAGCTATGCAGGACATTTTACCCAGTTCTTTTCGTTATTCCAAGCAAGTAAGAATAAGGCGTGTGGAAGAGCAAACTGGGAGTGATGGATGGCCCCAGTGCCTGTCAGCACTTGCACATGGAATCACGGAACCCTGTGCATGGAAGGAGTTTTGTGGACTTGCTAAGCCCTTACGGAAGTGCCGGGCGATTGTTCTCCCACTGTGGTGCCTCAAAGCATTGACAGGGGAGTTTGGAGGGTTTGCGGGGTCTTTTTGCGGGGTGGCTGCACCGTGTGCAGCACCGTTGTGGGTGTGTAACCCGCCCCGACAGCGCAGGGAATAACCTGTGCGGCGGCCCTTGGGGAGGGTTGGGGATTTGGTGTTTTTTTTTTGGTTTTAAACAGCCGCTGACGCGCGCTCGGGTGGAGCAAGTCAAGGCCGAGCGCTCCTGTTTGCGCATGCGTGGCTGCCTCCGCGCGTGTGACTCGCCTAGCGCGGTTGCGCCTGCGCACTGCGGTGCCGTGACGTCCCGCCCGCGCGCCGGCGGGCGGGGGGCGGGGGGAGCGG
>VWYI01001432.1:4620-15943 GCA_013399455.1 Anthoscopus minutus | reverse complement strand
CCTGGCGGCGGGGCGGGGCCGGAGCTGCGCTCGCAGCCTCCCCGGCGGGAGCGGGCGGGGGGACCGGGGGTCCCGCGGGTCCTGGCACCGAGCGAAGCGTCCTGCCCACCCCGCGGCTGTGCGGCCGCCGCCGGCTCGGGCGGACAGGAAGCAGCCGGGCGCGGTTGATGCTGCCTGATCCGAGCCGGGCCCGAGGGCGGTCCCCGGCAGTGACCGAGGGCTCTGCGGCAGCGCCGGGCTGGCCAGACCTGGCGAGGCCGTGTGGAGGTGCCCGCGTGCCTGCAGCGGTGCGGAAGCACCGACGGACCCATCTGGGGTTTAGACCGCCCTCACTTTGGGTTTGTGTCCCTTCTTCCAAAGGTGAATCTGCGATTTAAGGTCCTGTGGTTGCATAAAACATGTTTTGAAATGCGCTGATTTGGGTAATACTCGCAGGTATTGTTCTCTGTATGTTTGAAAAGTGTAAATATTGGGGTCTTTATTAGTAAGTTTGAGAGGAGCAGCCTGCGAGATGTTCTCCTTCCTTCCTACTACTCCTTAAGTTCTTTGTGTGTGAACAGTTTCTCCCGTAGGCTTTGTCTCCTTCCAGAGGCATCGGTATGTGACAGCCCAGTGTGCGTGTGTGGCAGGGGATCAGGAACAACTGGGGGTAGGGAACTGGCTGCGAATAGGCAACCGGCTGAGCAGAGCTGGCTTCTGTTGTGCAAATAACTCTGCTTGCACAAAGGGCAGGAAAGGAAATAAAAGAAACTGTAGTCACTGTGTGAGCGATAGGAGATTAAATGTTATCAAGAACTTGGAATTCGGAGGGAGGTGGAGCTCTTGGAATTCGGAGGGAGGTAGGCTGTTACAGCTTGTTTTGGTCCAAGAAGTGTTTTAAAAGGGTCTTTGAGAAGGAACAGCATCCACTGCTCGACCTACTTAGCGTCCATGTGTGTGAACAGCCTGCTGACCTGCTGGCTCCCTTCAAACCTCGCTGAGAGCTGCACTTCCAGCCAGGAGCTCGAAGGAACAGGGCCGGGGCAGTGGCTGAGGTGCCACGTGGGCAGAGGAATGAGATCTCCCCTATCACTGCCGGGAGGGCGCGGCCTTGGGAGCAGCTGTTTCTCCATTGAAATCCTTTTAATTCCTCCCATCTCAAATCCTATTTGGACATATCCGTTAAAGAACGAATCCTGTTTGGATCCCAAGAGTTGTTGCCACTATGGGAAAAGCCTTTAGGGAAAGGCAGTGTTTTGGCCTCATCCTGCTCTCCAATCCTGCAGCTGCTCAGCAAAGCCTCCTTACTGGAACTCCTCTAGTGTGGGATATTGAGTGGCTCTCGGCTGCTTCTCTCTTTCCTCACATGAGGCAGTGGTGACAAATCCCACCATGTGGTGTGAAGTAGTGTCCCTTCTCCGCTCCCTGGGAAGCGCTCTGGTGTCCTGTAAGTGTGTCTAACCTGAGCACTGTGTGCTTTGTGTGTTACCCGCTTCCCTCCCTGCCCCGAGTTCCTGTGCTCCTCAAAACAGTGGGAATTGTTTCCTACTGGCTGGGCTGTGTGTATACTGATGGCTGGCAGGTTTGTGTTTGTTGTAGGAGAAGTCAATGTGCTTATGATTCTTTAACTCTGGTATAATTATGTCCTTTCTTGTGTCTGTTGCTGTCAATGGAAATACTCAGGCTTCTTCCTAGGACGGCTGCACCTGGGAGTCGGTAGGAACAGTTTTGGAAGCACTTTCCTAACCTTTTTTAGAACACTTTCCAAAGTCCTGCTCTTAGGAAATACTTGACATCTGAGCTGGCAGCTGCATCACAGAGCAAAGAGTTTCAGGATGGCTTTGCAGGGCTGTCTTGGTCCTGTGTGGAGCCGTGAGCCTTTGAAAAGGACAGGAGCCAAGGGCTGTGTCTGGGCACTGCTGGTGGCTCTGGTGTCAGGAGGAGCAGCATTTGCCTCCCACAGTGGGACCCCCATGGTTGATAGGGGAGCAGTGAGAGTGCCCTTTGAGGTGCTCCCAATGCTGAGCCTGCAGAAATGGGGACACTCAGCTGGAGGGGTCACCACCAGAGTCATCCCTGTCCTGACAGTGTAACGACTGTCCTGTGTCATCTCCCTTGTGTGTGTGTGATATCGCTGTGAGTGGCTGTTGCTCGCTCCTGCTGTGTGCTGGCACTGCCTGTCAGCTCACATCTCTGTGACTTTTTGCAGACTTTGATGCTAAGAAGAAAAGAAAAGTGGCAGAGATTTACCGTGCTCTGAACAGTGACCCCATCGACGTGGCAACGCTGCGGCGGATGGCGATCAGTGAGGGCGGGCTGCTCACTAATGAGATCCGGTGCAAAGTGTGGCCAAAGCTGCTGAGTGTTAATACAGATGACCTGCCCCCTCCTCCAGGTATGGAACAGCCTGGATTCAGCTGCTTGGGAGGAACAGTTCAGTGACCTTTGTCACTAGAGGAGGGATGTGCTTTCTGACCTGCCTTTTCCCTGTGTGTGTTGCATTTCCCATTAAGCTCATGTACAAAGGAGACTCACTGCAGCACCAATACTCTGTTGTATGTAAACAATACATGGCTTCTAAAAACAACATTTGTTGTTTTCTTTAGTGATAGTTACGAAGTCAGTTCATTGTGGATGCAGTCAGTGTGGCATTGAGCATTAGCTGACATATGTAAGTGCTCCTGCAGCAGAAAAAATCAGACTTGATTTATTTTGCTCCCATGAAGAGGTAGCTATGCTGAGCGCTGGTGTGGCCAAAATTCTCCTGAGGTGTCTCTCCCAGGAAGCAGTTTGTTGTGTGAAGCACATGTGGTTTTTGGTCAGAACATGCACAGGGACAGCAACCTTCCTGATGAACATGGGTTTTAAGCATTAGCAATGCAGGAGCTCTAGGTCCTAGGTCCTGTAGCTCTTGTAGTCACCCAGGACAGATTTTGTTGTTGTTGCTGACTCTGTGGTCATTTGGAAACCTGCATCCCCCCACTTCAGTCAAGAGCCAGGTGGCATTAGGGTGATGTGAGGTGACCAGAGTTGCTGAAAGACAACATTTAACTTTATATGATCACATAGAAGGAATTTGCTGGCTTGCTGAACTTTTCTAACTGTCTTAGCTAACCCTGGGTGAGATTTTCCTCTGAATTGTTTCTATTTTATAAATGATTCTTTGTGGTGTCCACAGCACTCCTCTGGTGCTGCTGCTGAGTACGCTCTGAATTGCACAGCAAAATCGTGGAGCAGAGATGTTTCTAGGAGTTCTGGGAGTGCTGCTGTCAGTTTCAGCATTTTAACATATATTGTCTAAGGAAATAATTGCCTCAGAGTGTGTGGCAGGGACAGGGCTGAGATGTGACAGAAAAAGGGGATGGATATACAGTGGAACAGGGGGTGCAGCTTCATGTCCACATGCAGCAGGAATCTTCCCAGCTCTCTCACCTCACTCTCTTCCCAGTGCCATTGCACTGCTTCATGTTAATCCCATTCCTCTTTTTCTCAACAGGGAAGGAGCTGCGAGAGGACAATAAGGATTACCAGCAAGTGCTACTGGATGTGCGACGATCCCTCCGCCGATTCCCACCAGGTGAGAGAGGATTCTGCTCTTCCCATTCTGCAGGGGCAAGAGCAATGCCATGGGGCTCCTCCTGGCTCAGACCTCCCTGGAAGGCTGCAGAAGGTGTTACTCCAAGGGCCTGACTTCTAGAAAACCTTTTCCTTGTGAGCTCATAGCAGCTGCTTCTTGCAGTAAAGCCCTTCTGCAGCCATCAGTTTCCTTCAGCTGTCTCTGCACAGATGGTTTTTGATGTGGCTCTTCCAATATTCCACTTCCCCTGCCCCACTGAGCCCCTCTGCCAGGAGGCTGCTACTGGCAGACAGTTGCAGCAGAGTGAGGATGGATCCTGCACGGATCTTATGCACCGTGACCTGTTGAGATCAAGACAGATGGAAAGCTTGAGAAACATGCCATTTGCTTCTGTTTATTTTAGTCCATGATCTAGCTCAGGGGCAGGGAAGGCAGGTTTGTCTGTGCTTGGAACAACCCCCGGTGTAAAACAGTCTCAAAATCAGGTTCTTGTACCAAATTTGACAGAACTTAGAACATGTAGAAGAAAAATGGTTCTGCAGTTGTTTAGTTCTGATGGGTGCCTTGTGTTATTTATAAAACGCTAAATCCAGCAGCTCTCTGTGCAGAGCAGTCATTATTTCTGCTCCCCCTTCTGCCACTTTTATTTCGTATAAACACTTGATTCACTCTGATTCTTGCAGGCGTGGATGCTGTGTGCAGGCCCGATTCCTAGAGGCTCTGCTCCTACGGATTTTTTTGCCCTTGAATGGCAGCCTCCTGACTATTTTTAGCTGCCTTAGTGAAGCAGAGGAAAAGGAGAACTTTGTCATTGCAGGATCTCTGCTGGGACTCTCTGCTTTGCCTTTGGGCATTTTATCTGTTGACAAGGACTGCCAGAAACTGGCTGCAGCTGTGCAGGAACAATGTTTTCCCTGTGACATCCTGTCCCTAAACACATGCTGTTAGCAGGGGATCGATAGAAAGCTGTGCTGGTGGAGGCCTCATGGTCTGATACAGTTGGCATAGTTTCTGTGAAAATGGGTCCTGTTGAATTTTTTTCTAGAACTCCTGGGAAATTAAAAATTACTAAAACATCCTCATCAGTGCTGCATGTGCAGAACAATTCTCTCTTCACAGCAGCACTGTGCAAACATCTGCAAACCCTGCTCCCATCCTCCACAGCGGCTTCCATGCAGACACGGGTTCTGCAGCTCTAAAGATTAAACCTCTCAGCAACTGGCCAGATTCCCCTGGTCCTTGCAGAATTTTTGGAGACAGCACTAGGGCTTTGGATAGTCTTTTCTGCCAGATTTACCCTCCCCTGTGCACCACATATCTTGGGATCAGGCAGGTTAGTAACTGCACAGATGCTCTCCTTGCACACCACAGTCGCCTTTGCTCCTACAGCAAGCACAGGTAGGTGACACAGCTGTGCCACCTCTGCTGTTCCCACAGGGATGCCAGATGACCAGAGGGAAGGATTGCAGGAGGAGCTCATCGATATCATCCTCCATGTCCTCAAGCGCAACCCCCAGCTGCACTACTACCAGGGATACCATGACATCGTGGTCACCTTCCTCCTGGTGGCAGGGGACAGGCTGGCCACAGCACTGGTGGAGAAGCTCTCAACACATCATCTCAGGTTCTCAATGGGAGGAGAGGAGCCAACTGCATGTCCTCAGGCTGTGGGGATAATTGTGCAGGTGGAGCTGGGCTGGAAGGGGAGCTGGGAAGGGAGAGCCTGGGTTTAAAGCAGCTGCCTGTCATGCCTTTGCCCAGAGGGGTCATTGAGAGCAGCCTGACCACACAACAGTACGTGGCTTTGCAGGGAGCTGTGCCCTGGGGAAGGGATAATTGAGGGCTGTCAGTTAATTTATAGGATCTCTTGGGGCTGGAAAAGCCAACACACATACGTTATCCGTGGTTGTGTGGCTGTTGGGGCATCTCCAGGTCCTGTGGGCTGGCTCAGCACCTGCCTCCCACTTGTCCTTGCATAGTCCTGAGCAGTGTTGTCTGTACTACCACTGTCCTGTGCCCCACATGAAGAGTCTTTCCTATTTGTGCGCTGAAATAAGAGCAAGCTTCCAGCTGGATAGTGTCGTTTGGAGGGATTATCTCTCCTCTTCTGGGCGGGAGTCAGATTTTGAGTGCTGAAAGGGCTTTACAATTCTTGTGTGCACTGCAGCAAAATAAGAAGTGTCAGCTGACAGCAGCATGATGGTCTGGGCCTGGGTTCTATGTCCAGGTCAGCCCTATGTGTCCCAGAGAAGCTGGAAGGAGGCTGCTCCAAAGAGACAGAATTCCTTGGGGCTGGGGTCTACCCTTCAAGCAAGGCTGTTTATTGCATGTACTCACCTTCTTCTGCCTCCCTGCAGGGGAGAGCTCACTGATGTTGTTGCTTGACAAAGCTTCTTTTAAATCTTTCCTCAGGGATTTTATGGACTCAACGATGGATAATACCAAGCACATTTTAAATTACCTGATGCCCATCATAGACCAGGTGAACCCTGAGATGCATCACTTCATGCAGAGGTATGCAAATGTTCCCTTAGAGCCTCGTGGCTCTCCCCTACCCATCTCAGGTTACTGTTCACAGGGCCATTTTCACCAGCACATCCTCAGCACTACAGTGGCTTCCTCAGGAAGTCAACAGCTGTCCCACAGCTGATGGTGACACCCCAAAGCCATGTAGCACTCATTTCTGAGCAGGCTCAAACCTGAGCTGTCTTTCTGGAGCGGTTTTACATGGTGCCACCTTCAGCCCATTTGTCTGGAGTCTCTATTGGAAGGGCTGGGGATGTTGTACAAATGCTACAGCTGCTTCACATGACCACCTGTGTGGCTGGTGGGACCTCGCTGTAGTTTGTTGTTAGTTCCGGGGATAATTCCTGGATTTCGCAGTAGACACAGGTGTGCCTGGGCAGATCAAATCAGGAGCAGGAAGGTGAATGGGAAGAGTCAGTTCAGAGCCCTTTTTTGGGCAGGTGTGTCTTTTTTTTTCCCAGCCAGAATGTCTTTGGGAACCAACCCTGATTGCAAATTCCCAGAATTAGTAAGCCCTCAGGGTAGGAAGGAACCCAAACATCTGTCTGTGCTGCAGGACTTCAGTTGCCCTCAGGCCAGCAAGCCAGCCAATGCCATAATACATCACAAAATCAGGGTCCCTTGAAAGCAGCATTTGGCCTCTGCTGTGGCTCCCACTGGATGTGACACAAGTAGTGGCAGCACTTTGCCACAAGGGGTGGCACAGGGGTAAACGCTTTTTTGTGTCAGAGGTGGAGTTCCTTCTCTGGGATGTTCAGCACTCCACTGACAGCCAGCTCTATTTCCCCAGGCACAGCTGTGCAGTGCAGGGGTGACTTGGGAGCATTTCATCCCTGTTTCCAGGCTGACCTAATGGCTCTTTCTCTCTGTAGTGCAGAGGTGGGAACCATTTTTGCTCTCAGCTGGCTGATCACCTGGTTTGGCCACGTTTTGTTGGACTTACGGCACGTTGTGCGATTATATGACTTCTTCCTGGCTTGCCACCCACTGATGCCCATTTATTTTGCAGCTGTGGTAGGTATTGATGGAATGGTCAGGGATTAACTGTGAAATTCTGAGGTGGTAGGAGTTTGGGGCTGCAGAGGGAGGTTGGCAAATGCAGTGTTGGTGCTGTCCCCAGCTGTACCCTGCTCTGCAGATGTGGTCAGTGATGTCCTTGATGATGGTAAAGGGCAGGTGGGATCCAGGGGAGCTCAGGGCAGTCTGAGGGTGTCCAAATGTGCAGGCTGTACCAGTTCAGCACTGTGGAGACAGCATGACACAGTGTTTTTATTTCCTTTCATGTGCTGGTCCTGCTTCTGGTCACATACTGGGATGCCTGGCTGGCTGGGGACAGCTTTGCACTGTGCATCCACCTGCCCATCCTGCTATAGCAGAGGGCAAGTCATGAAGTCAAGCCCTTCTGAGGTTCTGCCCACATCTCTGACCTGCCAATAGCAGGCTCTGCTCACCAGACAAACCTAAGTACCCTGAAAGAGGCTTTCCGTGGTCTCAGAGTCTCAGAAGGAGTTTGGCATTTCTCTTCCCAGTGAATGCTTCACTGCAGTGGGTCCTCTTGAAGAAGGTCTTCCACCTGGAAGTAAAGTGGTTTTTTTTTCTTCTGGGTCTGAAACAAGTGCCAGCATGTGCCAAGGAGCTGTCCCCACTTCCTTGTCTGTCCTCCTCTCACTCCTCTGCAGATTGTGCTGCACCGGGAGCAGGAAGTTCTGGACTGCGAGTGTGACATGGCCTCTGTCCACCACCTCCTGTCCCAAATCCCACAGGACCTTCCTTATGAGTCTCTGATCAGCAAAGCTGGGGACCTTTTTGTCCAGTTCCCACCTTCCAAACTCACCAAGGAGGCAGCTCAGGCAGCTCAGGCGGAACGGTGAGTGCTGGGCAGTCCACGTGTTCCCTACATCCCCTTGTCAAGTCTTGCCTCCCTGTGGAGATGGTCCTGACTGGAGGCTGGCCCCAGAGGTGAGCAGGGGACATTCCTTGACCTGTTCCTCTCTTGCAGAACTGCAGCTTCCACTTTTAAGGACTTTGAGCTGGCATCAGTGCAGCAGAGACCAGACACTGTGTTGAGGCAACGCTTCAGAGAGCGGCTCCGAGGGGAGGAGCGGCTCCGAGGGGAGGAGAGGACAAAATTCATCTTGCCAAAGCCCCGGACCAACCGCTTTGTCAGGCTGGCAGTGATGGGGCTGACAGTGGCACTGGGAGCAGCTGCCCTGGCTGTGGTGAAGAGCGCACTGGAGTGGGCACCCAAGTTTGAACTGCAGATTTTCCCTTGAAGCCGGAGGAAGGGGCTTTGTTGTCACTGCATCCATCCCCAGCAGGAAGAGCTGTTTGATGAAGGACGTGTCCAGAAATGACCTCTGAAGGTTATTTTTTATTCTTACTGCGTCCAGTAACGCTTTTGGCCTTTGTGACAGAGACTGAGGGAACCAGCCCAGCAGGACAGTTCCCCACACCATGCTCCCCTTGTTCCCCTCTCCCTGTGCAAGGGTGAACAGACAGGCACTCCTGCTGTCCCCTGAGGAACCAGATGTATGGACAAGTTTGGCTGTTCACACTGTGCTCAGGTGACTGTACAAAGGGAGAGCTGTGTGTAGGCTGTGCTCAAATCATCCTGCATTCTCCACTGGGGAAAACTAGTGAGAGTGAGAGCAGATCTTCACCTGGAGGAGAGTATCCAACAGGGTTTGTTCTGGGTTCTTGCTTGTGTGAGGGTGGAGGGCTGTTGTACTTCTGAGAAACAGGGCGGCCCTTTGGCTCTTCATTGCTCCGGTGTACCCCACAATCTGCCTTCAGCTTTGCCAGTGCTCCAGCTCTTCCCTGCCCTGTGGGCACCCTCTGAGCAGAGCCAAACCTTTCCCACACCCTGGCCAGCACAATGCTGTGAGCTTCTCTTCAGTGTGTAACACTTCCTGGCTGTTTTTGCTTACATATCTTTGCAGCCTGATCTGTTTTCAGGGGCCAAGAGCAGACCTTAGCTCCCCTCAGCTCTCAGGCACTGCCACTGCTGTGCTGGCAGTACCGTGACCATATCTGGGGTCAGTGAAGTGAGACACAAGTGCAGTCACCCTCCTGAAAGTGTGTACTGTCATGTGCCAGATGATGCTACCACAAATCTTACTGGTACTGTGAACACCCATTGCAGATTTCTTTAATCGCTCTGGAAGTGGACACTAACATGCCCACATGGAGAAAAGCTTTTTCCACCATGTGAAACACTACACAGGATAGAAATTGTTGCACTAAGAAATGTGTCAAAAACCATTCCCATGAGCTGATCAGGCTTCAGCATCGCCTCTGGAAATAACATGAGGGGTTTCCCAGAAAGGCCACTCTGACCCCCTGCATAGCTCCCATCTCCCCACCAGTCCCGTTGGCAGTCCCAGCGCTACCTGCCCCCCAAACTAAGCTGCAAATCCTTCCAGACAGCTCAGTGTCCCGCTGAGACAAAGCCAATAGACACTCTATGCCTCTACCTCTCCCCCAAGCTGCTACGTCTTCCTCAAGTGCCCTTACCTGACCCTCACGGCTCCCTTCTGCTCCCTCATCATTGCTCTGTTGTGCCCAAAGCCATCTGTGCCATGCCCAGGGGCTGCACACCTGAAAAGGAGGTGTTGGTTGAAGGGATTTTGGGATAGAGAAGAAAACTCACGCTCTGCAAAGCTCAGCACCCCCCACTACCACCCCTATTGGTCCATAACTGCCCTGGGTATGTTCTAGTTTGCCCCTGGGCCCTTGCTCATGGAAGGGCTATGCCCTTCTGGCCAGAGGGCAGGTGGGCAGTTGTCATTCCTGACTTGTATTTCCATGAAGCTCTGAGCAGGACTTCCCTTTGCCTCTGTAGGTGAAATGTGGAGTGTGTGAAACTGCCCTTGTCCAAGCAAGCAAAAAGACCTGTTCCCTCCTCTCCTCAACGGTGTCAGTGCCCTTGGAGAGACCTGAGGCTGCTCAGAGGGCTCCTCCCAGTGTGGATGAAGACAGAGCCCATTCCTGGCCCCTTGGCACCTGCAGAGCAGGGCTGGGGGCTGGGTCACTTAGCACTTTAGAAACCATTGGTGCAGGAGAGTGTGGGAATGCTGCTGGAGGGCCCAGGACCACTCTGTATACCACCCTGAAGGAGGGGATAGCTGGAGCCCCCCAGGAGCAGCCCCTGCAGCCCCTCCCTTCCCTGGCCATGATGCACTTTAGTTCTTGCATTGTCCCTGGGGTGAGAGGAGGGAGAGGAGACCATGGCTGTGGGTGCTTCAGTTACTCTGTACAAAGACTTACACACCCCCTGTAAATGCAGATTTCTACAAACCCTAAAACTGTAAAATAAACAGTTCCTAAACACACTTCCTAACCTGCTCAGGCCAGGGCTGCCAGATCTGCTCTTGTGGCACTCTGTGGCCCAGAACTGGCACCTTCCCTGCGGTGGCCGGGCCAGCTCAGTGTGGCCTCACACCCAGCAGCCCTGTTGGGAGGAGGAGCAGGAGCAGAGCCAAAGGGTGTGTGCATGCCCCGGTCACTGTTCTCCATCCAGCTGCCTCCCTCTGGGCCAACGCCAGGCCTTGTGTGTACTGCTGGCTCTCTGGGGTGTCCCCCATCAGCAGCATGGGGCTGGAAACAGCCTGACCTTCCAGCCTACCCTGTACCCCAGGCTGGGTGTCTGGCTGCAGGAGGAGATGCCAGGCAGGATGCCCAATTCCCAGGGCGTGCTTCACTGAGCTGGGGTGATGCAGCTGCCTTCACCAGGCTGGGAGCGGGTGTGGCTGGATGGCTCAAGTTTGGCAGCCGTGTTGGCTATTTTTAATTGCCTGTGGCTTTTCCAGGAGCCATTTTCTCAACAGTGCTTGGAACCCTTTGGGAGGGACACCCTTTGGGCAGCAGTGGGGAAGGAGAAGTCCTGGCAGGAGGTGTGTGGCACCTTTGGGGTAGCCAAGAGACTACTGCCACATGTGACTCAGAACCAGGCCAGTGGCAATGTGTGCATGTGCCTGTGTGGGCCACATTGGATGCTGGACAAGAGCCCCATGTGTAGGCCCTGACCTCTGGTAAGGTCAGGGGGCAGTGGTGATGGCCAGAGAGTTCTGACTGTGACTGTGCCATGGTTCCACCTGCTCCCAGCAGTGCCCGTAGTGCAGAGACTAATCCCGTTGCCAGGGGCTGCAGTGATGCCACACTGGAGCACTGCTGCCCCTGCGGTACCGCCCAGGGCGGTGCTGAGGGCTCTCCCATAGGTGCAGCCTGCAGACTTGGGGGGGG
>VWYI01001431.1:114112-137179 GCA_013399455.1 Anthoscopus minutus | reverse complement strand
GCACACTGAATGTGCCAGCCTGGCACCACCTTGAGTGTGTCAGTCTGCTACCCCTGTGAGATCCATGGTTGGTTTATCTCCTGTTCATGGCACTCTGAATGTGCCAGCCTGGCACCACTGTGAGATCTGTGCAGGAGCACAGTACAGGTCTGGCCTAGCATCCGCTCCCACCAGGCCAGAACCGCAGCTGAGGTTTTCAGGGTCCCAGCCTGTGTCCTTGTGAGGCAGATGAGGGAAGTTTTGAACCATCTCTTACACTGGGAAACCACTGGCACGTGGCCAGGTGTGCAGCCACTGCCCCGAGGCCGTGCCACCCAGGGTGACTGCCACAGACTGCTGTGGGAATGCTAATTAGACAGGGAGTTAATTAGTCTGGAGTTGGCGCTTCTGGTGTTTCTGTTCAGCCCGCTGAGGGATGCAGAATGTGTCCCAGGAGCTTTTTCAACAGTGAAGCTGTGCTGGCTCTGTTAGCGCTGCTGTGAGGAGCAATGCTCCTGTCAGGTGGGAGTGGAGGAAGGTTTGGGTTTGTCAGTGAATTAAATCCCCAGAACAGCCTCCCTTCCCTGGGTGTGTGCCCACGCTGCAAAAGGTGTAACACAGCAGGATCAGCGTTGTCTGTTACACCAGTGCTGGTGCCAGGGCTGCTCAGCACCCAAAGTCTGCCAGCTGAATCAGAACCCAAGTGAGTGTGGATGTCTCCTCTTAAATTAAATTAGTTTCTACACCGGTTTAACTAAACTGGCTCAGATCCCGTGGGAGGGAGGCATCAGCCTCCTTTTATGGAGTAGAGGGAAGCACCGAGGCTGCTGTGCCTCGGGCAGGGTGGGGCTGACAGGAGATGTTGCTGAGGAGGGTCCATCCATCCTCAAGGACTTTACCAGGTAACACCAGGGACATTTTGGTATTTCTGCCTTAGGCCTTCTGCCCTGCAGTGGGGGTTTTTTTTCATCTTTTTTTCACCTTTGCTGGGCAGGTGTTTCTCTTGTGCAGGTGTTTCCCCTGCACAAGAGCAGAGTGGAGCTGGTGGGAGGGGCTGGGGCTGCTCTTGCAGGGATGGGAAAGCATTAGAAAGGGTTGGAAGCCTGTCCTTTCCCTGCTCCATTGGTCTCTTTGTTTTCCAAGTCCCAGCTGTCCTACCAAGAGATAAAATGATCCTTGAAGGCTTCCCTGGATATTCCCCTTGCCCTGCCACTGGGCAGAACCCAACCTTTCCTTGCCTGGGTGCTGTTGTGCTGCACAAGGTTATGCTACAAGAAGCAAAACAGCATCTGCTGAGATTTGCTTCCCCATAAACCATGCAGAAAGTTGTCAAGTCCAAGAAATCTTGGAATTATTTATCTGCCCCTCCTTGAGCTGGGCAGAGAATGGGAAAAACACTGTGCTGCAGCCACCAAGTGACTTGCATGTGAGCAGCGCCAGGCTGGCTCTGGCAGCTGGCTGCAGGCAGGGCACTGCCACCAAGTGTTTTATCACTGTCCAACTTGAAAGCAATACTTTTGGGCTCTGTCCAAGGAGAAAAGAGCAGAGCTCTGCTGTTACAGATTTCTTGACTCCATCCCCGGGTCTGTGTCCCAGCCCTCAGAGCAAGACTGTGGAGGACACTGAGGCCTTCCCAGCTTTCCTTGCTGTTGGGTCCTTTCCCAACATGTGAGTTTTCTCAGGGTTTTGGTACCATTTTGCAGTGCCCTGAGCTGCACAGCTGGGAGGACACCCTGCCCTGCTGGGACTGACCTGGCCCTGGCAGGCCCAGAGCTGGCACTGGTGACACGTCCCCCATCCCCTGGGCACCAGCAGTGACAGGACTGGGGAGCAGGGTTTGCTCTCATACCAGAGCTCACATTGCAGCCTGGATTACCCAGAGTGAAAGAGCCTTTAATATGGGTGGGTTTCCACTCCTCCTGCTTCATCTGGCCAGGTCCACTCTTTGTGACAAGCCTGAGGTCAAGGGCCTGGCTCCCAGGTGCCAGTGCTTTCGGGGGATTCATAAATAAGAAGAGCTTGTGTCTTAATAGTTCTAAAAGTAAATGAGCAGTGGGGTATTTGCAGTCCTTTCACTGAGTGAGAGGCCCAGCCCTCCCCAGCAATGTCCCCTCAGCAGCTTAAAACTTCCACCCAGTCTGTGGCCTTAGCAATAAATAAATTAAAATCAGTTTTCTGGCGGACAAGCAGAGCTCTGATCTCCTATTCATTTATTTGCAGGCCTCATTAATATAACATCAGTGCAACAAACAGCCGAAGGGGGGGCAGTGTCAGGCTGAATAATGGAGTTGCTCTGCTGAGATAACAATTAGGTTCTGAATGTGCCATCAGCTGAGGCAGAGACAAGGAGGGATCATGCCGGGATGACAATGCTCATGTGCCGCTTCCCCGCTGGGCTCATCAGCTGGGATCCAGAGCTGAGAGCAGGAGCAGAAAAGCACAAAGAGGATGAAGGTGGATGGGGTTTGGGGAGGGGGCAGGGGCTGTGCTCTCTGCACCCCAACAGATGCCAAGGGGCTGCTGTGCAGGGCTCGTGGCTTCCCTCCAGCTCCGCAGGGAAAGCCCCAGCAGCTCCCAGCCAGCCCCAGCCCCAGCTCTCCCTGGCTCCTCACTGACTTCTTCTGCAGGCAAAACGTTGCTTTGTGTCAGAAACACTGGAAAATTTGAGCAGCAAGAAGTGACACTGAGAACATTTATCCCTCATTGTTGGAGCTGTGTCTTCTGCAGGCTGGGAGGAGAAGGGTTCTGCCACTGGCTGGGGCTCCTGGATCCCTGGGATCCTTGGATTCCAGCCTCAGGAATCTCTTGGATTCCAGCACTGGGGTTGCCTTGGATTCCAGCCTTAGGGGTCCCTTGGATTCCAGGTTCAGGGATCCCTTAGATTCCAACCTTGGGCATCCCTTGGATTCCAGGCTGAGGGATCCTTTGGATTTCAGGTTCAGGCATCCCTTGGATTCCAACCTTGGGGTTGCCTTGGATTCCAGGCTTGGGGATGCCTTGAATTCCAGGTTCAGGGATCCCTTAGATTCTAACCTTGGGGTTGCCTTGGATTCCAGGCTCGGGGATCCCTTAGATTCCAACCTTGAGGTTCCCTTGAATTCCAGATTCAGGGATCCCTTGGATTCCAGCCTTGGGGGTCCCTACCTTGGTTTCAAGTAAAAAGCAGCAATAAGAGAAGTGCTCTGCAGCCCTTCCCTGATCAAGGACAGGGTGTGAGGGTGACCGAGCTCCTGCCACCCCCTCATCCCTGTCCCCAGCCTGTTTAATGAATCACACAGTGCTGCACACCTGATCAGTCCTGCCCTGCATCATCCCAGGGGCTGCTCTGGGATTTGTCTCATGCAGTGGGGAGATGTGACCTGCTCAGGATAATTCTGCCTCCCACACCCAGCTCAGATCTCAGTGACTTTCAAGCTGCTCCAGTTTAGCAAACAACCTGAAAAAACTTCAGCAGAGGTGCAGATTCCTAAACAGCAAATGTGCAATTCCTGGTAATGGCCTAGCCCTTTCTCAGCTGCCCTTTGCAGGTCCTTTTCATCCTCCACAGAGCTCTAAGCAAAAAGCCAGTCTAGTCAAGTGATTTTCTTGAAACTGGGGAATATTTCTTGCTAATCCTGTCTGTCTCAGATCAGAAATCTGCACTGGCAGCCCTGCAGCCTGGGCAGCTCCCAGCACAGGCCAGCTGGGATTAAGGCAGACCACGGGCTGGCTGTGCTGGAGGTGCCTCATCCTCACCCAACAGAAGCCTGGGGATGCTGCTCACAGGGTCTCCAGCTCTGGGTGCACCGGGACCTTTAAGACTTATCTTCTTTCTGTGATTTTGACTGAATCTCTCCAGCTGTAATTAATTGAATGCATCTGTTCTAACCCTGGGGCTGCTTTATGGCACAGTTACTTCAAAACTGTTCAATTAGTGGCCACTAAAATCTAGGTCGAGTGGAGCTCCATATTGGGGATTTTCCAGGTCAGGACATTTTTAAAATACAGCATCAGCTCAGCTTTGTTCAGGGAGGCCGCTTGGCCCCGCTGCTTCTGCTCAGGTCAGGAAATGGCAAGCGGTGACTTCTTCTTTTTGAGCAGTGATGAGAGAACGAGCCCGGCAGAGTAAGTGCTCCAGTAAATGCATTTTAACATCATCCAGAGCTGCAAAGGACAGTTGTAACTGTCAGGCAAGTTCAGGTGATTCCCAAGCAGTGATGTAAACACTCCCAGGCCTCCAGGACTCGGTGTAACACAATCCAGCTTGATTTTGTAGTGGGTTTATGGGCACGTCGAGCTTCCCAGAGCTAAATGATACAAGACAGGCCATGGTGTGAGTTACAGGGAACAGCAGCACAACAGGCAGTGCGTGGTGAATAAATTAAAAACCCCCATCAGGCAGTGGAGGGGAGAGGGAGGTGGGAATTAAAGGATGTGGAGGAAGGAGGGGGAGGCTTGGTGGCTCTGGCGGCTGCATGGAGTTGGAATAACCTCAGCATGTGTGGCCAAAAATGGGACACAATGCCCAGGGAAGGGATGGAGTTGGAACAGGCAGCCTAGGGAAGCGCTGGAGTCACCCTGGCAGAGTTCAAAAACCAAGTGGATGTGGCCATTGGTTTAGTGGGGGTGGTGGGATTCCATGCTGAAGATCCTGGATG
This sequence comes from Anthoscopus minutus, assembly GCA_013399455.1. NCBI lineage: Eukaryota > Metazoa > Chordata > Aves > Passeriformes > Paridae > Anthoscopus > Anthoscopus minutus. The sequence continues at coordinate 132,563 of VWYI01001431.1, read as the reverse complement.
TCTTTTTGGAGATGCTTTAGGAAACTGGGAACCCCAGAAGTGATGGGGACAGGGGTGTCCCCATGAGGACTGCTGGGGGGTCACTGGGATGTGGTGTCCTGGTGGGATTGGTGTTTGGCCTTCTTCCTTACTCCTGAGAAGGTGGAAAAAAACAACCACCCATCTGGAAACAGCAAGGAAAAGGTTCTGAAGATCTCGAGCTTTTTTGCCAAAGACAAGGGTGGAACAAAGAAGCGTAAACAAGATTTATCCATTAAATTAATTAAATTGCATTATTATGGATTGTGTTTATTTATTAATAACAGCTGCAGCATGGGTAAGATTAGAAACTCACCCAAGAGCAACAACAGAGCGGTGGCAGATTCAGGATAACTGTCTGAGAGTCCTGGGTCCAAATTTTGTGACCATGCATTATTGAAATTTATACTCCTAATTGAAGAGGAGATTGTCCTTAATGCAAGTCCAGGGAAGCAGGGATGATTATGGCTGAGGCAGGCTATAAACAGGCAGCTTGAAAGCACATACCTCACCCTTTAACATTTTTAAGTCATTTGAGGTGCCAAGTCACTAATAAAATGTGACATTAACATTCAGAGAACGGCCAAGGCAGAAGGTAAAGTTCTCCCAAGCACCAGGCTGCTTCTGAAGGTGACTTACCCTCTTCTGGATTGAGAAGAAGATAGGAGCCAGGTTTGTCCTTCTGCAAGGATTTCTGGGGAATGGCACTGCCCGCTCTTCTTGGCCTGCTTGGGGACCTTGGAGTCCTCTTGGAGCACAGCACAGATGGATTTCAGCAACCTTGGTCTCCTCCAGTACATCCAGAAGAGCCATGAGGGGGTGGCCCTGGCTCGTTGGGCAGCAGGAGCAGGAGGAGGCTGCAGCATCACAGCAGAAGCGGTTCCAAAGCAGGGCTGGGGCTGAAGAACGGGCGTGGCGGGGATGTCACCTCACCGTGCTGCGTTCTGTCTCCCTGCAGATCCTGACGGTGTCGGGGCCCCCGGAAGGAGGCACGAGGGTGACAATCCGTGGTGTGAACCTGGGCCTGGACTTCTCGGAGATCGCGCAGGGGGTGCAGGTGGCCGGGGTGCAGTGCACGCCCCTGCCCGAGCACTACGTCGTGGCTGAGCAGTGAGTGTGTCCCCTCAGCCGTCCCCACCGCGGCTCCCCGGGGCTGGGCACTCCTCCCTGACCTCCAGCCAACGCTCAGGAGCCCAAAAACTCACCCAGAGCTCGGGCACCTGCAGGAAGGGCTGTGGAGGTGGGCGTGGGAAGGGATTCCCGCACATTCCCACATGCTGGACTCTCTCTGCAGGGGTTAAGCAGCCCTTTAAGCTTTCACTAAATGTTTTGTTCCCTTCCACGCCGCGGTTCCTGCTTGGCTAAGCACCTTTTCTGATGAGCACCTTGCTGCTGCTGCTGCTGCCAAGCTCCCTGCGCTCCCCATCCCACTTGGAATTCCGCCGGTGCCGCCGGCTGCACGCAGCCATTTGTTAGGCGGGCGAGGCGGTGACAGCCCCGTAATCCGAGTGGGCCTCCACTGGAGTCAATTCATTTGTTTCACTAAGAAAAACGTCAGCCCAAAATTAGAAAATAGGCCTGTAACAGGGGGACGGGCAAATCAACCCCGCAGCAGCGCGGCCCTCGCTCCTCTCCTGTCCCACGGGGCCGTGCTGGGCGAGCCAAGGCGCTCAGAGGGTGTTGGGGGGCGTTGGTGCTGGGTGGGACAGGAGAAATGGGTGATGGCTTTCTCCCCTTGGGCTATGTCATCTCCTGCTGGAGAGCAGCACGGTGTCCTGTGCAGCAGGACTGTGGCTGTGGAGGTGGCCAAGATCCCATGGGTGCTCCCAGCAGCACAGATCTGCCCCAGCTTCCGGAGCAGCTGAGAGGAATTGCATTTCCAGCTGGGAAATCATTTGGAGGCTCCCACTCAGACCCCAGCACGGTGCAAGGACGAGCCACCAGCAGCACATGGTGGCGTTGGTTGGGGTTTGTCCATCCCTTGAGTTTCTTTCCCCATCGGGAAGGCAGAAGGGGCATTGCTGACCCCTCTGGGGCAGCGAGGGTCAGTGCAGAGTGCCAGGGAATCTGGGACCACGGCCTGAAGGGTGCTTGGCGCTGCTGCAGGAATGGCTCCAAGCACGGCACCAATCCCCCTCGCTGCGAGCAGTCGGGGCTGTTCTGCTGAGCAGTACTTTGTTATATTTTATTTTTCAAATAAAGGATGGAAGATTATGAAATTATCCCCCTTTGATGGTATGAAACCCTGATTTTATAATCATGACTCTAATTACGGCTCTTGAGCTTTCAAAGTTTGTTAACATCATTAAAACATTTACCCTGGGCAGATAACAGCAAGCGTTTGCATGAGAGCTGCCTTTTAAAGATGAATACAGATAAAAGGACCCTCTTAAGGGTTCTGTGGGCAGACTGAATTCCAAGACTGTAATGACTCTGCCATATGCTCCAGCCCCGCAATCTATCAGCCAGCAATTAGGTTAATGTTGGTGAAAGGGCCACTTAGCCCGGCAATCAGCACCCTACAGCTCTGCCGAATGCATCATTTGGTAACAAGGTACCTGCTGGGGATTTGGCTTCGAGCGGCCTCGGGACCAGGTGTGCCCGGTCACTTGTGCCCTGTCCCACGCCCCTCCCTGCCCGGGCGCTGCTGCAGGTGCTGCTTTGCTGGCTGAGTTGAGTATTTGGTGTTTCCTTGTGGCAGAGAGAACTTCCCCTCTCTTCTCCTGCCCGAGGGGTGCCAGGAATCACCTCCCAGGCTTTGTTTGCCGTGGCCCCAAGCTCAGAGTGGCCTCTCCCCGCTGCCAGTCTGCAGGAGGAGGAGGAGGAGGAGGGAGAGGTGAAGGAATAGCAGGCAGAGCGGTGCAGGGGCGATGTCTGGTTGCAAGGCAGAGCAAGGAGCACGTGGCAGAGGAAGGCTCAGAGCTGAGACGCTTCAATCCCCGCTCTCCAAAGGCAGAGGATCTCTAGGCAACCCCTTTTGATGTGCAGCAGTGAGGACGTGCACATTCCAGCTCTTTACCAGCGTGTGTGGATTCCATCGGGCCTCCTGGCATCACCTGTGCACGCAAGCTGCAGCTTCTTTTTTCCTTCAGTCTTCACAGTTTACTTTATCTTTATTTGCAGTGAATTTAATGCTGCTGAAGGCAGTTGGAAGGCTGTCTCCCCAAACTGGGGCCTTTTATGTCTTTGTGTGTGATAAGCAGGGGAGTGAGCGCTTCCTTCTTCAGCCTCAGCAGGCGGAGGCTGCTCTGGCTCTTGTCTGGTCCCACTCCCAGGGTCAGATCCCCACAGGGATCACCTCATGGGTGGAACTGAACCTCCTACCTCAGGCAGGTTACTCCTACCTTCAGCTTTCCATCCCTGAGGCAAATTACTCATCCTCAAATCTCCAGTGCTGAGGAGAGTTATTCCCACTCTCAGATTTCCAGTCTGGGGCAGGTTCCTCCCACCCTCAGCTTCCCAGTGTCTGCAGGGATGCTCTTGAATTTATCTTCCTGGCATTGCTGTGGGAGCAAGCAGCATCCAGGTCCATCTGGAGAGCCCTGCCAGCTGATGCCCCTCTGAAAACCATCCCCAGACCTGCTGGCATGACTGGCATCCGCTTGATCCCGTCCCCAGCTGGTGTCACACATCCCCCGTGCCCTGGGATTTGGGGGTTGTTCTTCCACAGTGATCAGTCAGGGTTAAGCCCAGCAGCTCTCCCTGGCCCTGCAGCTTTCCCAGCCTCAGGATTTGCCCACGAGGCTGAGCTGGACCATGCCAGGAGCACGGGGACAAACTCCTGTGACCACCACAAGTGTGTTTGTGGCAGCCAGCCCTGTCCCCCTGCAGAAGCTCCTTACCAGGGCTGTCTCTATCATCCCCCACCAGGTTTCTCCAGTTTTGATTAACTGGGAGTCTGCAGTGTGAGCTGTTCCCTTAATGAACTCATCTGTTACTCTGAGGACTTCGCACTCACTTTGCTACTGGCTAATATATTGCCATTAGTGCTCTGCTTTGCTCTAGAGTTTACAGCTTGTAATAATTATGTCTAATTTTGATTTTTTTTCCTTTAAATTACTACATGGGGTAAAAATAGACTCAGTAATTAACTTCTTCCAAAGAGGCAGATATCAAAGTTAAAAGGGGGGGCTTGGGGAGAGAAAGGAGAAATAAAGGCAGCGTGGATCTGTGCAGGGCACTGCTGGCACCTCCTGCCAAAGCTTCCCTGCGGCATTTCTGCTTCCAGGATCGTCTGTGAAATGGGGCAGGCGCTTCCAGGGATCAGCTCCGGCCCAGTGCTCCTGTGCATCGGAGAGTGCAAGCCCGAGTTCACGGCCAAGTCAGCGCAGCAGTACGTGTTCGTGGTGAGTGTCCTGCTGGGGACAGCCCGTGTGTGCTGGGAGCTCAGCCTGCCACATGCACGGGCTTCAGCTCCAGAAGACAACCCCAGAATTGCTGGGTTTTTCTGGGGCTTTCCCCCTGCTGTCGCACAATTTTTGGTGGCCCAGTCAACAAGCCCAGCTTGCAGGATTGAGAGCTCAGTGAATAAACCAGGGCTCCCAGAGCATTTGGGTCCAGCCTTGGCACTCCAGAACAGCGATCACGGAATCATAGATTGGTTTGGGTTGGAAGGGATCCTCAAAGACCCAGTCCCACCCCTGCCATGGGCTGGGACACCTTCCACTCTCCCAGGTTGCTCCAAGCCCCATCCAACCTGGCCTTGGGCACTCAGGGATGTCCTTGTCTGCTGTCACAGCAGCTCCCTGGCAGCAGCAGGAGCACTGAGTGTGTCCTTTCCTTCCTGCAGACTCCAGCTGTGAGTTTCCTGAGCCCCAGCCGTGGCCCAGAGTCAGGAGGGACCAAGGTGACCATCTCTGGCCACCACCTCGGGGCCGGCAGCCGCGTGTCCGTGCTCCTGGGAAACCAGACCTGCGAATTCCACGAGTAAGAGCCCAGCACAGGCTCCTCCTGCTCCCAGCGTGGATCTGCTGGAGCTGAATGTGCAAAAATCCATCTGAGAGCCCCTAAGGCTCCCATTCCCTCTTTTATTGCATGAAACCATCTTCTCTTTTATTGTGATGGAGGCTTGCATGGCAAGGGAGGGACTCATTGGTGTCAGTGCTGTTCATTATTTCATTTTAATGCTGTTCCAACAGTAACTGCTCTGAAAATCACAGTGAAACACCACTGTGGTGGAAATATGCTTATATTGGTCATCAGTACCTGCCCCAGCCTGGCTGCCCTGAAGAAAATGGAACATTTATAAGAAATATCTCCTTTCTCTTTTCACAGACCTGTATTGCTTTTATTGCAGCCACTGTTGCAGGTGCCTCGACCTCCTAAAAATGGTCTGGGATCCTCAGGGCAGAGCGAGGCCAGGGTCTGCTCACACCTCCTGCTGAGGAACTTGCACAGCCATCAATCTCTGCTGGGATTTCAATGGCAAATTTGCTTTTCCCTCAGCAGTGTAAACACAGAGTTGACATTTGCGGGGTTTAATGGGTTTTCCTGGGGCTTAGTTAAAAAAGAGACCTGTGGTTTACATCTGTGTGTATCAGTACACAGCCCTGCTGGCTCTGGGCACAGCCTGGGTGGCAAGCTGGTATCCAAAGGGATTCTGCCTCCCAGATCCTCACTCAGGCTTCCCAGGAGGAGCTGAGGAAGTTTCTGGGAAAGCAAAGATCCTTTGGGGTGAATTTCTCATCCAAAAGCCTGAGAGGTTCTTGGATATGGGAGCTGTGGGAGTTAGGAGTGGGAGCACATTGGGTTTTCAGCAGTGCTTGTTCTGGATCCGTCCTGGGATGGTTCTCAGGACATTCCAGGACCTTCCCATGCAGCTCAGTCCTCCAGGTGTTGAGCAGTGTAACCAACCCATCAATATTTCCTCCCACATCCAAAACAAATTGCTCCCTCGGATGGATGGGGTTACCGCCAGCACAGGAGTAGGATCAGCCCTGGAATAATATTTAATGTTATATGGATAAATATCATTTATCCCTTAAACACCTGATGCTGTTCAGGCAACCTGCAGCCTGCTTTGGGTTGCCTGGGTGTTCTAATTACAGCAGGAAGCCGAAACCTCAGCAAGGCTGAGCAGGGACTGAGCAGCCCCATCCCTCACGTGGGGCCACGCTGTGCACTTGCTTTGCCTTGGACTGTTTTGAGGCAATGAACTCCAATTGTACTCGAGGGTGTGGGGGAGCCTGATGAGATGAAGCAGCTCCTAATGAGATTCCCTCTAATTACAGCTTCCCCCATTCTCCCCTCTGTGATCGGAGGAGTGGGTAGATTCACCATGACGACATAATAATAGCACAGAAAGCTAATTAGCTGATCACAGGGAGCTGGGAGCTGCTCTGCCAGCAGCCCTGCATCACTCTGAGCTCATGCCAGAGCTGGGCAGGAATGGTGGGGTGTGGGTGGGCAGCAGCAGAGCAGGGAGCCCATCAGGTGCACAGAACCACTCTGAGACTCAGCACAGAGGCTGGAGAATCCCACTCCTCACACAAGGAGGCCTTTGTGGCTAAATTAAATCGAGGTGGATGTGATAAAACCAAGCGAGGATGGGAAAGGGAAAGGAGCAGGGCAGGAAGGGGTGGGTGTGTTATTGCATCCACAGAAATGGCCAAATACAATTGGTTTGAGGGTTTTTCAGGGGGTTGTTTCTGTGCCCTCAGTTGTGGGGGGTGGAAGTGCCAAAGTGTGAGCTGGGAACGTTGTGGTACTTGCTGTGCCCTCCTAAGTGTCCGTGCTCCTCAGAGAGGGCAGGGAGTGTGTAAGGACCCCAAAAAGGGACCACACATTGTCCCCCTGCCAGGCACAGGCTGAGAGCTTTGCTGGAAGCGGAGCAGGGACACGGCTGCACTCGAGCCACAAGCCCCTGAGGATGGTGAGGATGGTGAAGGTTGCCCATTCAGGAGTGCCAGGTTTTGATTTAAGCACCGGACTGGCAGTGAGGTGCTGCAGACCTGCCTGCCCTCTCCTCTGGGAGAACCCAAACTAAAGGAGCCACAGGAAGAACACTGAACTTCCAGTGAGCCAGGGGCAGGTTTGGGCAGGAAGGACAACCACAGGTGGCCGTGCAGGAACACTGGCCTGCCAGGGATGTCCCTCCAGCACTTTTTGTAGGATCAGTGTCGGAGGACCCGTGTGCTTCCTCCCAGCTCTCTTCTGGATGCTCAGATCTCATTCCCCTCTCCATCCCTCCACCCACCCGCGCCTTTGTGCTCTGGCAGTTCCTCCCTGCGCCACCGCCTCGACCTACTCTGGGGCTCTGGTGGCAGCAGATGCTCCGTTGTGTCCAGCCAGGCAGCGCCAAGCCGAGGTCACCCCGCTCTGCTGGGGAGACAAAGCCCAAGGCAGCGGTGCCGGTGCCACAGCCCTTCCCAGGCAGGGGCCTTTGTGCCGCTCACAAGAGCCTCGTGTGTGCACCGGGGTGGGGAGGGGAAGAATTTGGCTTTTCACTGAGCTTATGCATCCCATTCAAAAGGCAGCCATCTGTTTTCACACGCCCAGCAGAAGGCAGCGGGTTCAGGGGGATGCGGGAGCTTGGCACAAAGAGGGATTTCAGGGAGGCTGCGCTGCTCTCTCTGTGGGCAGAGCTCGGTGCACAGCTCCCTACCCTTCCTTCCCTGCCAAACCCTCCTGCCCACCTCAGGAGCTGCCCAGTCTGGGGCTGGCTGATGGCTCAGCCCTTTACCGAGTTGCCCCAGGGCAGGACAAAGACCGGTTCCTGCCCTATTAACGCTGCCCATTTCCCTGTGCGCAGGCGATCCATGAACGAGATCGTCTGTGTGTCAGCGCCCTCAGCCCATGGCCTGGGGACTGTTCAGGTCTCTGTCAGTGTGGACAGGGCTCAGCTGGAGAGGACTTTGCTGTTCGAGTACATCGATGACCCCAAGGTGCAGCACATCGAGCCCGAGTGGAGCATCGCCAGGTAACAGCTCTGACAGCACCTCCTTGGCTCTGGCCTGCTCTGGGGCTCCTCAGCACACACCCAGGCCAAAATAAGGGATTCTTTGGAAATGCACATCCCACCCAGCATCCTGAAGGGGTCAGGGCTGGGCATTTCTGGGATCTGTATTTACCACAGCTCAGGCCTGGGGTCACCAGAGTGGTTGAGTTCAGCCAGGCAGCAACAGCAGACCCTGCACCAAGAGTTCGGGGGCACAGCCAAATCCCAGACCACCCCCTCTGCTGCAGAAGGGCACAGCTGCTCATTAGAGGCTCCTTCTTGTGGTCCTGGAATACAACAAAGCCAGCAGCCACCAAGAAAGGAAAAAGCTGATGTTAATCAAAACACAGTGTGAGGAGCAGGGTGGCTGCTCTGTCACATCACAGGGACATTGCTGAAAACCCTGGGCTGGGCTCATCCTCTCAAGCCTGACCCTGCTGGCACCTTGTGTGCAGGGCTGAGCTGCACAGCAGCACGGCCCAGCCCTCTGAGCTGGCCTCTCCTGGCTTCCCCACAGCGGCCACACGCCCCTGACTGTCACTGGCTCCAACCTGGACGTCATCCAGGAGCCCCGGATCCGCGTCAAGCACAACGGGAAGGAGTTTGTCAACGTGAGTAGGGGCTGTCAGCTGGGAGCACCATCCTGCATCCCCCTGGGTGGGAGCACTGGTGCCAGGGCTGCCTGCCATGGCAAAACTGCTCTGGGGGCGTCTCTTGTGCTCCCCCAAACTGGGGTCACTGGGAGGAGGGAATTTGACACACAGAGATGTGGAATTACCACCTTCCCCTACCTGTATCCTTTCAGTCTGTGAGTGAGAAACTGAGATGAGCTTCCAGCTAAATGGGGACTAAGTGAGGTTCTTGTGTGTGCTACAAGTAAGAATTGCACCTTCAGGACTTTAGAAATTATTCTGACCAAGTAAAAGTGAAATACATTGTTTCTATGCAGTGATCCTTGTGGCTGAGTCTGTATTATCTTGGAAAGGGCAAATCACTTAGTGGTCTTTTCCTATTCCTTTTCTCCCCCTCAAGACCTTTTTCATCTGAGCTCTTTTTAAAAAGACATCTAATTTTGTTGCTAGCACTTGCAGTTATAGTGCTACAAAAATAATTCTGAAGACACAAAATGGAGTGAAATTAAATCTTTTGCTTATGGAGGGAGGCCAAATGGTTGGGCTCTTGCTGCTTTACAAGGCAAGAGCCCCATAAATCAGTGATTTCCCTGCTTTGAGGGCTGGAGGAGCTGTGGGTGTTCTCAGCCCAGCAGGAGATGACCTTCATGTTCCCTCCAGCCCACCAGTGTCACAAGATCCATTCCCTTCCCTCGCTGGCATTTGGGAATGGCCTCTAATCACACATTGCAGCAGGGAACAGGTATTCCCTGTGGGCCTGTTTCAGAGGTAGAGACAAAGAAGTGGAAAGAAATGGGAAAAAATATAGAAAAAATAAGTAAGAGCTTCTGTGTGAGCCTTTAGCTCCACTGAAACATGGCTCATTTTGGGCTCACCCTCCATCTCCACCCCAGCGCCTCCGTGCTGGCTGGAGGAGAAGCAAACTACCCCAAACCACGGCTGAAATGCCTCCCAGAATCTGTAAGGCTGGAAAAGACCTGTGCGATCACACAGCATCAAGCCTGGATTAAATCCTTCCCAGCAAAGCATGAGCTGCACTCCCCAGCCACCAGAGCATCCCAGCCCAGCCCAGGACTCGTTGCCTGGTGTGTGTCTGAGAGCTCCTTCCCCCAGGTGTGCAAGGTGGTGAACGCCACGGCCCTGGCCTGCCTGGCACCGCCGCTGAGCCCCGAGTACCGCCCGGGGCTGGACGCCGTGGAGCGCCCGGACGAGCTCGGCTTCATCTTCAACAACGTCCAATCCCTGCTGGTCTACAACGACACCAAGTTCATCTACTACCCCAACCCCACGTTTGAAATGCTGAGCTCCACCGGGGTGCTGGAGCAGAAGCCGGGCTCTCCCATCATCCTGAAGGTAAGGAGAGGCTCAGACAGCCCGTGGGGAGCACGCAGAAAGCGGGGAGGGAAGGAGGGAGGGAGGGAGGACGGGGTGCCCTAAGCAGAGCCCTTTTCTGGGGGTGAGATGGAAGCTGGAGGGATGCGCTGCATCTTTGTCGGTGTTGTGTCCCCGTGTCCCCAGGGCAGGAACCTGTGCCCGCCCGCCCCGGGAGGAGCCAAGCTCAACTACACGGTGCTGATTGGGGAGACGCCCTGCGCCGTCACCGTGTCCGAGACACAGCTGCTGTGCGAGCCCCCCACCCTCACCGGGCAGCACAAAGTGATGGTGAGGGGCCACATGTCCCGTCAGCATCCCCTTCCCCTCTCCTTTCCACCCTTGCTCCTCCTTCTCCAGCTCCCTGACTCGCTTGGATGTGTAATCCCCCGTAGGATTTTAGATTTTTATGGGTTTCTAATTGGGAGTTTAAAATATTGATGTGGATTAGCATGGAGAGACTTTGTCCTTCCCTGAGAGTCACTCCCTTCTGGAAGGAAAAACGCCCCGCGGAGCCTTCTAGAAGGAACAAATCATTCTGGCAGTGCCATTGGTGCTGGGTGCCATCCTTCCTCTGGATGGAGTTGAGACCATTCCCAGAGTTCTCCCTCCTGGAGGGATTTAATCAGCCCACGGAGACAGGCCTGACCTGCCAAGTGGATGGAAAGGTTTTGCCTTTTCCCGGAGCAGGAGCCAGGAACATCTGAACTCTGGAGTGCTGGATCAACACCCTCATCCAGGATAGCAGTCAGTGCCTCTCTCTGCTCTGGGTCTGGGCATCGCTGCTTCCTCTGCTCCTCTTGCAGACCAAACCCCAGCTGCCGAATTGCCTGAGCAGAGCCCAAATGAGATTGTAATTGTGATTTATTTCCCTTGAAGTTCAGCATCCAAAACATATTCAGATTATCACAGTGTGACTCCCAGAAGCGCAACCTGGCTCAGAGCTGCTCACATCTGTGGCCAGGGCACATCCAAGAAAAGCCTGTCCTGATGTTAACTGCAGCCTGTTTGCTCCACAGCTTTCACGTGGAGCTTTCTGCTCCTTTCTCTGCTCTGTCCTTGCAGTCACTCTGGTTTCTTGTCAGTGGAATGATCAGGGGCTTGTTAATGACCATGGTTTTCGAAAAGGAGTTGAAAGCTTAAAAAATGAAAGTCAAATGGAGCCATCAGATAATAAGAACAAAGCCCAGATAGTGAAGGCTGGCACATTTATCACCACTTGAAGCCTCCCTGTGCTCACACAAGCAGCTCCGTCTGTGTTTGAAGGCAATTGGGGTTTTCTGTCCCCTAGCGCTTCCCGAGGGATCTCAGCCCCGGTGCTGGGCAGGACGGGGCTGTCACAGGGAGCCACCCAAGCTGCTGCTCACCTGTGCTGTGCCCTGCAGGTGCGTGTTGGAGGGGTCATCTTCTCCCCTGGCTCCGTGAGCATCGTCTCCGACAGCCTCCTGACCCTGCCCGCCATCGTCAGCATCGCGGCCGGCGGCTCGCTGCTCCTCATCATCGTCATCATCGTCCTCATCGCCTACAAGCGCAAGTCCCGCGAGAACGACCTCACCCTCAAGAGGCTGCAGATGCAGATGGACAACCTGGAGTCCCGGGTGGCCCTGGAGTGCAAGGAGGGTCAGTGCTGCCCGGGCCCGGGCGCTCTCTGGGCGCTGCAGCTCCGGGGCTGGGCTCCGGCTCTCCCAGTGCCCCAGGGTTTGCAGGAGGAGCTGGCTGGGTGCTCCTTGGGGATTTTCTGGGTGCTCCTTGGGGGTCTGTGGGTGTTCCTTGGGGATTTTCTGGGTGCTCCTTGGGGTCTGTGGGTGCTCCTTGGGGGTTTGTGTATGTTCCTTAGGGTTTGTGGGTGCTCCTTGGTGGTGTGTGAGTGCTCCTTGGGGGTTTGTGGGTGCTCCTTGGGGTTTTGTGGGTGTTCCTTGGGGGTCTGTGGGTGTTCCTTGGGGTTTTGTGGGTTTTCCTTGGTGTTTTGTGGGTGTTCCTTGGGTTTTGTGGGTATTCCTTGGGGGTCTGTGGGTGCTCCTTGGGGTCTGTGGGTGTTCCTTGGGGGGTTTGTGAGTGCTCCTTGGATTTTGTGGGTGCTCCTTGGGGTTTTGTGGGTGCTCCTTGGGATTTACGGGTGCTCTTTGGGGTTTGTGAGCGCTCCTTAGGGTTTGTGGGTGCTCCTTGTGGTTTTGTGGCTTTCCCATGCCTGGCCCACCACGGGAGGGTGGCAGCCAGCAGCGTGGGAGCAGCACACATGGCTCTGATGTGCAGAGGATGGGATTAGAGCTTGATCCTGCTTAGGCGCCCACACGAGCCCCACGGTGCCCTGCTCGTGTCCCCTTGTCCGATGGCTTTTGAGTGAGGGGCTACTCAAAAGACACAGGGAGAGGGGGACAGTGGGGGCTCATGCCCCCCCAAATAACAGCGTGGACCCCAAACAGGAGGGCTGGAAATCTGGGCCAGTCCCTCCTCCAACCTAAGTGTAACCCCAGAGCAGGAAGAGTAGGGTTGGGAGGGAGGAAGAAGCTCCTCAAGCATTTGCTTCTGTGAAATTTTGGGTGTTGTTTCGAGTATCCAGAGCTGCTGCTTGCAAGGACATATGGACAAATCCTGACCCTTGAAAGGAGGCAGCTGAGCCCCCCTCACCCCGCAGGTGAAGGTGGATTTTTGGGGGGTGCTGCTGTTGTTTCCTACATCCTCCCACCTAGGAAGGGGCTTAATCAATCCAAGTAAAATAAATAGCTGCACATTTCATAGTGGAGGGAGAGAGAGTTCATTGGATTAGTTCAGCTGATTTCAAGGGTAGCCTTGAAAGCACAGGCAAAAATTGAGATATATTCAGAAGAAACCACAGATTCAGCTTGGCACAGCCCAGCTGGGGTACAGAGGCTTCCCTGAGCCAGCATGTCACACTTTGGAGAGGGAACACGAGCAGACACATCCAGCTGTATAACACAGTGTTAGGAGAGGAAGAATGAATCCCTTCCTGACCCCTGCAGCAGCTCAGATTTGATCTGCATCAGATTTGATTATCTTGCCAACTGTTGATAGAGGAGGAAAACAAGAAGAAAGGAAAACAGGGGATGCACCAAGTTATGAAAACATTTCCTTGTTTCTCTGTGCAGCCTTTAAAGGTGTTTTAGGTGTGTGCACAGGTGTGAACTGCATACAAATTAGCCACAGCTTTGTTCTCAGTCCCTGCTCTGAGCAGCGCCTGCTCTCCCACCCTCGGCTGCTGAGACGGAGTCTCCAGGGGTGTCTGAGCTCCCTGGAACCCTGAGCAGGCATCCAGCCCTGCCCAAAACCTTCTCCCAGAGCCTCCAGAGCTGAGCTCTGCCTGTTCTCTGCCCCTGAACAGCTTTTGCAGAGCTGCAGACAGACATCAACGAGCTGACCAGCGACCTGGACCGCTCCGGGATCCCCTACCTGGACTACCGCACCTACGCCATGCGTGTGCTCTTCCCGGGCATCGAGGACCACCCGGTGCTGCGGGAGCTGGAGGTAACTCCTGCCCTGCTCCAGCTCTCCAGGCTCCCCCCAGCCCTCAGGGAAGGCAGCAGGAAGCCCTGCAGCGCCTTTATGGCTCCACACAGGCGGTACTGCATGCCCTGGGGTCAGCAGGCGGAGCCCCGAGTTCATTTTAACTCGAGCCTGGAGTTTTATCTCCTCCCACATCGCCAGATTCCTTTCTGTTTCTCCTCCAAGGCGTTATTTTATGTGGCCTATATAGCTCTAGGGCAGCGGCAGAGCAGGGCAGAGCAGCTGGGAAATCCTCCTAAGTCACCTCGTGGGGCAGGGGATGAATGAGATCCCGGAGCATCGTGCCCGGAGCATCGTGCCCGGAGCATCCTGCTGCTGTTCCCTCGCGTGTCCACAGGAGGGCAAGGAGAATGCCCAGGCATTCCAGCCTCTGAGCAAGCACTTCCATCTCCCTGGTTTTCCCACCAGGATGTGGAAAAATGTATTCAAAACTTTCACTGGGAATGTACAGAGGAGCTGGGGATGTACAAGGCCCCATCCGGGCACCTGGCAGATGGGCCCTGCTCACCTGGGAGAGGGCCAAAAAAAGGATGTGGCTTCATAAACATCACCTCACACCTAGGATGGGGCTGCTGTCCTTGCCATGGGATGGGGCTGTGGTCCCCAGCCTGGGATGGAGCTGCCATCCTCCATGTGGGATGTCCAGAGCCTCAGCTCAGCTTTTCAGAGACTGGGATTGCCCCAGTCAATCCTGAAATCCTGTTTCCTCCACACAGACCAGGGTTGGATGTAGGAGGGAAGAGTCCTGGTCGCTCTAGGGCTGGATTCCTTTTCCAGGCAGGCACTCCCCTCCATCAAAGCATTAATTTTGGTTCCTTTCCTCAGGCACCAGCACCAGCAGTCGCTGTGGTGTTGCTCAAACAGGAGCAGCCCCTCCCAGCCCATTCCTGCTCCGAGTTTTCCAGCTCCATGCATTGTGTTTGCTGTTGGAGTTGCCAAAGAAGCTGACGCTCCAGCAAACAAATATGAATGCTTTTTTTTTTTTCACTCATGAAAAACAGAATTGCAGAAGTGATAAATGTGTTGCCAATTACACAGTTGCTTAATTATGTAACGTTAGTAAAACCAATACATAACTCTCCAAAATGTTTGGTAAAGAGTTGCTTCATGCAGTTCATCATTTTCACTCGTAATGAATTACTTGAATTCGCAACTGGCTGAAAGCCTCAATTAATTTTTTACACTTGGCCCATAATAAAGCAATAGTCTAAATTAGTATTTAATTTACTTACAAGAGTGTCACTTTTTGTGCAGAACAAGCAGAACTGGGTCTCATTTCTGGGGCCATGAGGCTCAAAGCTGTTGCTTTATGGCATGCACAGAGTGCAGCTCCCAGACAGGATTCAGGGCAGCTGTGGAGGGAGAAGTTTGCTCAAGATGGACCAGAAACCACATCCAGGGATGCTGAGACCCTGAGGGATGGATGCAGCCAGGGTTAAACCATCCTGTGCACATTTATGATGCCCCCAATGTGAGAAGGACATGGAACTGCTGGGGCAAGCCCAGAGGAGGCCAGGAAGTTGCTCAGGGGACTGGAACAGGCTGGGAGAGTTGGAAATATTCAGTCTGGAGAAGGGAAAGTTTTGTGGAGACCTCCCAGCACCTTCCAAGGTCTGAAAGGGGGACAAGAGAGCTGGAGCTGGGACTGTTCATCAGGAACTGCAGGGACAGGACAAGGGAGAATGGATTCAGACTGGTAGAGGGCAGGGTTAGGTGGGATATTGGGAAAAAATTCTTCCCTGTGAGGGCAGGGAAGTCCTGGCACAGGGTGCCCAGAGAAGCTGTGACTGCCCCTGGATGCCTAGAAGCATCTGGGGCCAGGCTGGAGCACCCTGGGGTAGTGGAAGGTGTCCCTGCCCATGGGAAGGGGGGGGATGAGATGGTTTTTGATGTCCCTTCACAGCCAAACCATTGACCCCATGCTGGCTGATGGGCCTGACCCCAGCAGCGCTGCCCTCCCCTCCCTGGTGCCCCCGTGCCGTGGCTGACAGCCCTGCTCCCCTCCTGCAGGTCCAGGGCAACGGGCAGCAGAGCGTGGAGAAGGCCCTGAAGCTCTTTGCCCAGCTGATCAACAACAAGGTGTTCCTGCTGACCTTCATCCGCACGCTGGAGCTGCAGCGCAGCTTCTCCATGCGGGACCGCGGCAACGTGGCCTCGCTCATCATGACGGGGCTGCAGGGCAAGCTGGAGTACGCCACCGACGTCCTCAAGCAGCTGCTCTCCGACCTCATCGAGAAGAACCTGGAGAACAAGAACCACCCCAAGCTGCTCCTGCGCAGGTGAGGCCGGGGACAGGCGGGGGACGGGTCCCAGGGGCTGGCACAGCCACGCTGGTGGGGCTTTCAGGGGGAATTTTGTCATGGAAGAGGTTGGAAGGGGCTGCCCAGGGAGGTGGTGCAGTCTCTGGGTGGCCTGGTCTTGTTGACAAGGTGAGGGTTGGTCTCAGATGGGACTGGATGCTCTCAGAGGTCTTTTCCAAGTGGATTAATGCTGGGATTCTGTGGTCTGAGGGTTCTGCAGGGGCTGGTGATGGAAGGGAATCACTGCTCCCCATGGAGGATTCCCATCCATTTCCTCACCTGCCTCTGGGACGGGGGCTTACCCCTACTCCAGGAGTTCACAGATGGCTGGACAGGGTCTCAAACCAGATCCTCTGGCTCTGCCTGGCTGGAGAGCAGCATTTGTGTGCCACAGCTAGGCCGGGAGCTCCAGGATGGATTGAGCAACTCACACAAGGCAGAGCTGGGAAGTGGCAGCAAGAAAATAGGGAAAAAATGTGCATTAATGTGGGGCAGATGAGTGGGCACAAGGAAAAGGCTCTCCCTGTTCTCCACATCCTTGGGGGTCCTGCAGAGCCTGGCCTTGGCCTGTGCTGCCCCTCGGCTGTGCTGGGGCTCTGCTGGCATCACACTGGAGAGAGGGGAGGATTTCACAGCTCCAGGAAAATTTCAGGGGTCCCTGCAGCCACAATGAATATACTTGACAGGAAATTGCTTCAAATCTGGCTGTGTTTGCGGAGGCAATAACTCATCTTGGCAAAGGAAGCCGCCTTAATTTCCCCCGTGGTTTGACGAGTCGCTGGGAAGGCGTCTTCTGCCTCAGCCATCAATAATGACTTTTCCTGGCGCTCCAAAAAACACAGGGATGGTGCTAAGGGCTGAGCCCCCTCCTCCCTGCACAGCCAGCACGGAGCCAGAGCCCAAAGTCTGTCCTTTGGGCTGTCTGTCCTGCACCAGAATTTACCCACTGCACAGGGAACCTGGATCTTCCCAGGGATGGGGCACCTGCCACCAGTCTGGGCCATCTGAGCCAGTGTTCCACTACCCTTATAAAAATTCCTGCTTTGTATCTAGCCTGAATCTACTCCCTTTTAGTTTAAAAGCTTTATTCCTTGCCCTGATACCCCAGGTCCTATTAAACCTTGGGCTGGAGACCTGTCCCAACCCTGTGCCTGGCTATTCCTGGAACTCCTTGCTCTGACTTAATAAGAAGTGATCAGCCATGAAGTGAAACACTATTTTTTCAAATGTTTTGAGCTCTCTGGTGGCAGCAGTTGATAACTGACACTCAGTTCTTTCCCTCTTTCTTCCTCTCTTTCTTCCACGGCTGCCCCTCACGGGAGACAGCAAGAAAGTTGACGTTAAATCAAACAGCTGCTCTGGTTGCTGGCAACAGCAGTTTGGAGATCTACATAGAGCAGGGAGAATTAATAAAATCCATATTTATTTTTAGTTTCTCTCAGCTCATTTTGTTTAGGTTTGTTTTCTTCCGGTGCCTCAGGAAGCCGGCAGAGCAGCCAAGGCTGGGTGCTGGCATCAGGCTCCTTTGGAAAATCATCCCTCCTCCTGTGGTCAGCATGAGAAGGGCTTGCTCCAGTCTAGGGATTCTCTTCTGCCCTGGTAATCTCCAGGATCTTATTTTCTTCTTTTTGGAGCAGATCTTTAAGAGCACCCAGAGGCTGGCGATGGCACAGAGCGGTGCTGGTGGGGACAGCTCAAAACCTGGCAAAGGTTTGGGGGCTCAGCAGATTTAGGGGCTCAGCAGAGCCCTCCATGTGTAGGAGAAAGGCCAGGCCCTGGGCTGTGAGGCAGCTAATTGGGAGACTTGCTAATTTTTCATTTAATATTCTATTAACAAAGTAGATTATTAAATTAATATTGCCCCTGAAGTCCTGAATGCATTATTTTCTGAGTTTTTCACCTCTTCTGTGGCTTGTGTCACAGCCTCTCCATTTTCTAGGGCTGTTTAGAAGGGTGCTGCTGCTTCTCCTCTTTAATTGGGTGCCTGAAATGTTTCAAACAGGAGAACAATGTGTGTGTCAATTTGTAGGATGAATTTTTAGGCAGTTAATCAATTCAGGCTTAAATTCTTGGGGATCTGCAGACATTTTCACAAATTCCTGACAGATGTTGCCATCCTAGGAGATGATGGATGATGTGACCCTGGGTCTGCTGGCTGACTGGTATCAGTTTTTGTTTGTTGAAATCTCTGGTTCCTGTTTGTTCTTGATCTGCTTGGCTTTGGAATCGAGCCCTGTGCTTCTTTGTGCTTGTCATTCCAAGCACTCAGGATGCCGGGGGGGACTCATAGCAAGAGGCAGTCCCTCATCTAAGGGGAAGAATGGGGGAAAATGGGTCTGAAGGGAGATGTGACCCTCTCTGGGTCAGGGAGGAGCTGTCCTGGTTCCTGGGGAGGGCAGAGAGATCGGTCCCCAGAGGAGACGATGCAGAGAATTGCATCCATCTCCCTTTGCTTGCTGGAATTTGGACCAGGTCTTGGTGTCGATGAGGGGAAGGCTGGTGGTGCTGAGCCATGGTCACAGCTGGCCAGGTCATGGTCACTGCTGGCCAGGGACATGGTCACTGCTGGCCAGGGACATGGTCACTGCTGGCCAGGTCATGGTCACAGCTGGCCAGGGACACGGTCACAGCTGGCCAGGTCATGGTCACTGCTGGCCAGGTCATGGTCACTG
>VWYI01001431.1:55735-114029 GCA_013399455.1 Anthoscopus minutus | reverse complement strand
GGTCACAGCCAGCCAGGGACACGGTCACAGCTGGCCAGGGACATGGTCACTGCTGGCCAGGGACACGGTCACAGCTGGCCAGGGACACGGTCACAGCTGGCCAGGGACACGGTCACAGCCAGCCAGGGACACGGTCACAGCTGGCCAGGGACACGGTCCCTGCTGACCAGGCTGCATCTCAGCAGCTCTTCCCTGCACGGGGCTGGGGCTCCAACATCAGACACCCCGCGGCCACCAGAGGCATCCATCCCTGGAAAAGGGGCTGTGGAGCTTTAAGGAAAGCCTCAGGGTCCTGCAGAGGCAGCGTTAAAAACTATCATTAGGAGCCATTGTATTTAAATTAGAGATAATCTCGGGCACAATGTGGGGAGAGGACACTGGGTGGGACTGGGGAGAAAGCTGCAATTTCCCTGCCATTGTCACTCGGCTGTCCCTGATTGCCAGGAACTGCTGCAAATCCCAGTGATTTACTGAGCCAGGCTGTAATTTGCGCCACGTGCGAGGAGCTGAGTGTCACCAGGCTCGCTGTCACCAGCCCCATCCGGGCTGTGACGGGCGGGCAGGGGCACGGGGACAGCGCCGGGCTCATGCCGCTGGCCCGGCCGCTGTGCCAGCTGCAGCTCCGGGGGCTCCGTGGTTGATGTGTGCCCTCCTGCCTCCCCCAGGACCGAGTCTGTGGCCGAGAAGATGCTGACGAACTGGTTTGCCTTCCTGCTCCACAGATTCCTCAAGGTAAGGAGAGGTGGAGCAGGGAGCTGCTGTGCTGTGTCACCCTCCAGCCACCCCCGGGCTGCATCTGGGGGTGAAACTCTTCCCTCGGGCTCCAAAAGATGGAGCAGCAAGGAAGGAGAGGTGGAAATTTGCTCTGGGGCTGCTGCTCCATGCCCACAGGCTTCCCCAAGCCTCAGGTCTCCCGGAATAATTCCCATGTAAAGGAGGTTCTGTTACACCTCTTTGGTGCTGAAGGGAAATTCTCACATCCTCATGCCTCAGCTTCCTCAGTTTTTAACTTAATTTGTGGTTTTGGAAGCCCCACTGAACTTGCTCCAGGGGAGGGAACAGTGATATCAGGATCTCGAATTCCCATTTTTTTGCAGCCACACAGAAGCAGGGGGGATTTGCCCTGCCAAAGACAGCACAGCCACAGAGCAGTGGAGCTCACGGCTTCGGCTGTGCTCTCCAGGAGCTGCTGGGGGCCAGCCCAGGGCTAAGGACCGAGGCAGTGCTGGGAGAAATCCTGTGCCAAACGGGGCTGGGAGAGGCACCTGCACGCTGTGTGAGCTCTGGGGTGCTCCTCTCGTGCAGGAATGTGCTGGAGAGCCCCTGTTCATGCTCTACTGTGCCATCAAGCAGCAGATGGAGAAGGGCCCCATCGATGCCATCACGGGAGAGGCGCGCTACTCCCTGAGCGAGGACAAACTCATCCGGCAGCAGATCGAGTACAAGACCCTGGTGAGTGACAAATCCCCCTGTCCCAGCCAGGTGTGTCCCCAGGGTTAAAAACAGGACCAGGCTCCCGGTGCTGAGAGTGGTCCCAGCATTTATTATAACAAAAAGAAAAGCCCAAAGCGCGGGGGCCCAGGGCAGGCAGGGCCGTTCCCGAGGACGCTGCAGCAGCGGCGCTCGGCTCCTCTCAGCAGCGATGCCTTGGCCCCGATGTTCCAGCTGCAGCCGCGCGGCTTCCTCGGCTCAGCTGCCCCCTTTTGATCCTGGCTTTTGTCCTTCGGGATCGGTTTTGATCCAATTGGGATTGGGGTCTTTGGGCCTTTGGGGTTTCTGTTCTGCATTGGGGTGTGGCTTTTGTTCAGGGTTACTGAGATCCTTTCACGGGGTGATGAAGACACAACAATCCTGCTCCAATTGGGACTCAAGGACATTTTTTCCAAACTTCAGGGTCAAAGTATAAACAGAGTGGAAGGAAGAGGGTGGGCAAGTGGGACTCCTGTGTGCAAATGGACCCAAACCTATAAAAGGAGTGGGATCTTGGGACTGGCCCCTCCCTTTGCCTCCATTTTGGAGCCATCCAGACAGATCCTGATTTGTAGCACTGATGCTGCCCAGGTGTGGCCTTTGGAGGCCACAAAAGTCTCCTTTATTCTCCTTAACTCCATCCAGTCTCTGTTCCAGCTCTTCCAGGCATCAGTTTCTGTTTGGATCCTTTTTATTTGCATGAAGGTTTAAGGCACTCGATTGCCCCATTTTAGCTTTTGTTTAGGCTGGCTCCTTTTGCTGGGGGTGGTGATTTTCTTATGTGTAGCACTATATTTCTTACAACCTATTTCTTATAACTGCCCCTTTTACCCCTTTTACAATATAATAACCAAACCAACAGCACATGCTTAACAATTATTTTACAACAGTTTCTAACTTATTTTTAACACCCAGTGTGCAGGTTTGGGAAGGCAGCTGTGAGGGGATCGTTTCATCTCCCTGTACCCTGGGCATTGCTGTCCTGCAGTGAGGGAGAATGGACATCCAGGGCTCCTCTCTCAGCACTAATTATATAAATATTAATGATGCAATAGCAGTGATGAGTTTAGGGCTGCAGTGGGGTTTTTTACAGGAAGAGGTTGTTGTGGCACGTGGTTACACTTCTCCTTTAGAGCCTGGTGTGGTTCTTCTCTTGCAGATCCTAAACTGTGTGAACCCAGACAACGAGAACAGCCCAGAGATCCCTGTGAAGGTGCTGAACTGCGACACCATCACCCAAGTCAAGGAGAAGATCCTGGATGCCGTGTACAAAAACGTCCCCTATTCCCAAAGACCGAGAGCTGTTGACATGGATTTAGGTAGGAGCTGCCCTGCCCAGTAGGAGGGGGACAATCAGAGGGGCTGGGGGGAGATTCCTGGTGGGATTTGCAGAGCTTGGCCCCCTCTGACCGTGGCTTTCCCTCTCCCCAGAGTGGCGGCAGGGCCGGATCGCCAGGGTGGTGCTGCAGGATGAAGACATCACCACCAAGATCGAGGGGGACTGGAAGCGCCTGAACACCCTGGTGCACTATCAGGTGAGGGAGCAGCCCCTCTGACAGCTCCCAGAAAGCTGCCAGCAGGGAAAAGAGCAGCAGGAAGCTCATTCCCAAGTGTCTCATCTGCCCAGACAGACAGGGAGGTCACGTTTGTGTGACAAGCCAGAAGGGTTCCATGTGCTTTAGCATTAGGGGGGAAAGCAACCTTGACACGGAGCTCAAAGGAAGCAGCAGAGTTGAAAATTGGCTAAATGAAACCTGCCAGCCGTGGGAGAGAGGCAGAGGGAGCAGTGAGGGGCTGAGCTGGCACTGCTGGGGATGAGGGGCCTGGGGAGGGCAGCAAGGGGAGGGCTCAGGTGTTGTTCTGGGGGTCTAGGACAGCCTGGAGTGCAGCAGGGGAGGCATAAAGTCACAGGAGAGTGGAGCCAGGCAGTGAAGATGCTCAGACAGGGTGGGTGAGAAGGCCTAAGAAATCCTTGCCATCTTTAGCTTCTGGATAGGGCAGAGTCTATTGAGTCTATCACACCTTACAGTGTGAGAGATGGGAAGAGAGGGGGCTGAGGAAGGTTTGGTTAGAGGGAGTCAAAGCAAAAGATGGGAAGGGAGGTGAGGAGGGGGCTGAGGAAGGTTTGGTTAGAGGGAATCAAAGGCTTTCCCTCCCAGCCTGTCTGCAGCACAGGATAACTGCATTAATTGGGACCTGTAACCTACTCCTGTCCATCAGCACCTCCCCAGAAGGGTTCAGTATTTAATCTGGCATCTCTCCCTGTTTATCCAGCATCTCCAGTCCATCAGCCTGACTCACGCTGGGGGACTTGAATGGGAGCCAGTATTGACAGGAGCCCTGCAATCAGGGAGCCAGGCAGGAGAGTGCCATCAATATGCACAGTGCATGTTAAAAAGCACCTCCAGGGTCAGCTTTTCCAAGCAGCCCCCAGGATTTAAACACAGATTACCGTAAAATGTCAGAGGAGTTGTGCAGATTAACTCCATTGTTCCTAAAAATCTGTTTTACCTGACAGTTGCAAGGGATTAACCAACATGCAGGGAAGCAGCGAGACTTTATTATGCCTTGATCTTTAAAAGTCATCGTGAGGAAGTCACAAGTGAAAGCTGTGCTTGTCTGATGTGTGCTGGATGCTGGGGGAGGGAGCACTTTCATTCCAGGGCCTGTGGGGAAACCTGAGCCAAAAGCTTCCCCTTAAAATAAACAAAATCCTCGCAGCACTCGAGATGCTGCAGCTCTTGCTGCCATCTGAATGTCAGGTTTGCTGTGGAAGAAAGGAGAAGTTGGCAGCCAAACATCCAGCCAGGTAGTGACAGAGTCTGCCTGCTCTGGCCTGAGCTCTGCTCAGCTCAACGGAGCTGTCTCAGTCATTAAAGAGAAGCCAAATTCTTTTCACTTTGTCAAGGTGAGGCTTTTGCCTCTAACAGCATAAATGTAACAGCAATATATCTATTTTTTATTATTGTTTTTTTATTCTTACTAGTTTGGGTTGTTTTTTTTTTCTGTTGGAGTAAATGTTTTTCTTAAGTATCAAAAATCCAGATTGTCCAGGAGTACACAGTGAAACAAATACCTGGGTAAAGGCCTGGCTTAAAGAGGATATAAAGTCACTGGAGTCTCACTGTTCAACAGAAATGTGACATATGAATCAGGCGTGGTTCAAGCCATTAAAATGAATTTGGATTTCCAGGGGAGTAGTGAAGGTGTTGCTTTTGTTTTCTACATTAGAATCACAAAAATACAATAACTGATCAAATGCATTTTTCATGGGAAGCCTTCACATACAAAACCCAAATTGGAATTAAAGCAAAATATTCACCTTTCTAATAGTTTTGAAGCACTTTATGAAATTATAGAGAGAACTGTGCACCTCCTGCTTATTTCTTCATTTATAGAAATAGATGGTGTAGCTTAAATAAGTGTAATTCTTTGTTAAATTCTCTGGAGCTGTTATGCATGGCAAGGAATTGTATTACATTTGTGTCGTATCCTTTTGGTTTCATGGCTATTAAACTCCATGGGAGAGTCTTACCCCGTGTGGTTTCACTCAGGAAAAAATGAAACACTGAATTTAATATCAAATGATTTACAGTGGCTCACGCAGGGTTAACTCAGAGGCAGCAGAGCATGAATACCTGTCAGCCCCTGTGAGTCTGGAGAGGCCAGGAGATCAGGAAACTGCTTTAAATGAAAAATTAGAAGGAGAAAGGGAAGGTTTGGGTGCAAAATGAGGCTTAGGAGGCGAGGCCGGTGTGGATGTGGAGCTGGAATCGCCCTCGCTGCCCCATGCAGACACAGCTCGGTGGCCTGGGCTCCCTTCTCCCCCTCCCAGGTTTTATTTCCCCTGTCTCTGAGGTGTTTTGAGCCCCGTGTTTGCAGCTTGTGGAACAATCAGAATATTTATAAAGTTGTAAAGCAGCCAGGCAGCTCGGAGCAGGTCCCGGGGGTGCTGTGGGAGCGTGGCAGCGCTGGGGGCAGCGAGCTTCACCTGAGGCTGCTCTGCAGCTGCTGGGCTGAGCTGACAGCAGCCATTCCACCCAAAATTTAGAGAGTGAGAGGGCTCTTTTGTGTGTGTGTGTGTGTGGAATTTTTAGTGCCTCTCTCCCAGTTAAGCACAGCCCTGGTGGAAATGGATCCGGCACAGGAGCACCCTGGGCTCAGGTTTATCCCTGGTGAAATGGAGCTGAAGTGGCAGCTAATAACAGCCTAAGAAAATAATATCAGCACTGATCACTTCTTCCACTGACTTAATAAATTGGATGAAGTGAGGCAGGAGCAGCAAAGGAAATAATGGAGGTGTTTGGAGTGTTTTGCTTAGAAAAATCTCACTTTTGTGCCACCAAACACAGGTAACTATTATTTCCACTATCGCCAGCAATAACAATAACTCGGATTTCCATTAAACCTTTCATCTGGATGGAGCCCAAAGCCTTGGAGGCAGCACAGGTCATTGTGTGCAGCTCACCTTGGTGCTGCAGGTAGTGCACAAACCCCTGGAGCTGCTGGGGGAGCAAAAAGCCTCTGTTCATCAGGTCAGTGCTGAGTCCATCACAAAACTCCTGGCAAATAATGCAGGATTTAGCCCCAAAAAGCAATTCCTGCAGCAGGAAGAGACATTTCTTTTGTCCTGACCCTCTAAAAAGTGTCTGCTGGGTCCTGGCAAGACGTGGTGGCTCTGTGCTGCCTCACTGTGCTGCACCACAGGTCACAAGTTCAAAATTAAAAGCCACTCAGGCCCACTCCCTGGAAACCTGCAGATCCTTAATTAAGGGGAATAAGTTAGAAAACTTCCAGTGACTACCAGATTTATAGGGAGGATAAAATTAAACATGGCTACTAAAATCTGCTGTAACAAAATCTTGTTAGCGCTAATGTTCATTTATAGTTTGACTTCCCAGTGTTTAATTCCTTCTCTGGAGCAGTAAAGGGATAACAATTAAATACCCTGAAAGATGGCTTTATGACTTGCTCTGCTGTAAATCAAACTCTTAAAGTTCGTAAAAATTGCTAAAATAAAAAATGGTTTAATAGGAATGTTTTATGGCCCATAACGTTATTACAGCCCTTTTATTCCCTCTGCATTGTTACTTTAATTGGATCACAACAATTCTGGAGATTCTCATTTTTATTGGGTAAGGCATAATCTTAAATCAGAACGACCAAAAGCATCTTCACCACGTCTTTTGATTTATCCCTCATTTCCTTCAGGGCCTTGCTGCAGCCTGACCCAGCACGGGGCTCAGCCAGGCTGGGAGAGTGTCCTGGATTTGCTGGATCAGCAGCCAGGGATCACAGAGTGTTCAGGGAATCCCCCTGACCTCCTGCTGCTTTGCCTCCCCAGGTGTCAGACCGCTCTGTGGTGGCCCTGGTTCCCAAGCAAACTTCCTCCTACAACATCCCTGCCTCTGCCAGCATCTCCCGGACATCCATCAGCAGATATGGTAAGAGATGGGATGGCTCATGGACAGACACTGGCATTTAGGTGGAGAAAAAGCAGCAGCTTCCCCCAAAGAGCCACCCAAAATGAATGTAAATCCACACAGGAAAACGTCCTTGGCTGCTGGTGTGAATTGCAAAGGCTTTTCCAGCTGTGAGAACAGCAAAAGGACCAGGAAAGGTGAAATGCCAAGCACAGGAGCAGCCTTTGGGAATGTGGAGCTTGGAAAAGTTCCAGGGGCTCAGAGAGGATGGGTGATGCAGGAGAGGATCTTGGAGCCCTTGCCCTAAGCAGGGCTGCACCACAGATAACCCCGATTCCTCCACAAGTGCAGGCTCCTGAGCTCTGAGCTAATGGTTCACAAATGGGGAAGGGCAATCTTAGCACAGAGTGCAGGGATGTGCACACCTGGGAATTCCTGATTTGCATAATAGAAGGGCTCAGCACATTCCAGAGGGTCCCTAAAGATGCTGCAGCCTGAGAAAATGAGCCTGCGAGGTGCCAGGTGCACACTTGGAACACTAAATCCACAATAATTGTAATAATAGACTTCCATAAAAGGCAGCAGTGGCAAAATCTCTCGGGTGCTGATCTTTCATTATCGTTCATTTCACAGAGTGTTTTACCAGCAAAAAGTCTCCTGACAAACCCATCTCCTCCTCTTGTTTATAGCTCCCAAAATAATGTTGGTTTTTAGCTCGAGCAAGTGTTCTGAGGAGCCAAAACCAGGGGAGGCTTGAGGTAAAATCCCAGAGAAAAGGCATTTCTCCCTGCCAGGTGAAGGCCCACAAAAGCCCAACCCATCCCATAGCCCAGGTGATGGAAAAACCAAGGCTGGGTCTCACAACCTGAGCCCTCAGTGCTCATTGATCTCTGTCAGCTGGAAAAGCTTTTGTACAGCACCAATATGAGCCATCATTGCTCATGTTAAGATTAATATTTCTAATTGTGCCAGCAGAATTTAAATTGGATACTTATTTACTTCCCCTGTTATATATCAGTACAGAGATGTGTTTAAAAATAGAATTACTGCATGCTTCCTGAGCTGTCCCCCTGTCTGTCTCCTTAATTATATCAGTTGGAGCACTCATTTATCTAAGCCTTAATCAGGGATGAAAATCCAGCTACTTTGGTAATGACTTGAGTATTTCCCTCAGCTGATTTATGATCGATCCCCACACTCCTGATGAGGAGGGTGAGCAGTGAATTGAAGGCTAAACTTGAGAAAATGCACTAGATTCCCAGAGAACAAAGAACTGTGGCAGGAGGAAAAAATCCAGCCAGGCACATCTGGGCCCCTCAGCTTCGTGTCTCGTCCTGGAGACGCTGGGGATCCATGGAGGGACGTTCTTTGGGAAGTGATATATATGAATGAATGTGCCATATCCCCCCGTGGTTTCTGGGCAATTAAGGCAAATTTCTCTGGTGCCCTCTGAGCTCCCTTTTCCCTGCAGGGCCAGCAGGAGCCTGGGGGATGGCACAGGGTGCAGGGGTGGCCTCAGGCCCTGCTGGTGATGCTCAGTTTGAGTCCTCAGTGCTCTCCTGAAAGCCTCAAGGACCAGGACAAGCTCAGCAGTTTCTCCTGCCCCTTGTGCTGCCTGTGCTGGGGCAGCTCCTCATCATTTACAAAATCCTGAAATCAGGGCTCTGCTTCTGTTTAATGTGTGTGAGCTGTGACTCGAGGAGGATTTTTGTGTGGGTCTGTGTGAGGAGTTCACATCAGGAAAAGATGTGAAAGGGGCAGGAAAGGCCATGTATGGGAGGGGAAAAAAAAAGTTCAGTTCTAAGGTTTTTTATTGAATGGAGACCAACACAGATTTTTGGCAAACACCAAATTTTGATGGTGCAGAACACGAACATGAGCAAAACAAAAATGTGGACATGATTTTCTGGGCTAGGGGAAGATCCTTAGCCTGTCAGTGGCTGAGATGTTCCCAAGGGAAAGCTGTGAGATGTTCCCAGGGGAAAGCTGTTTGGAACACTTTTCTTCAAGGACTATTTCTGTAAATAGGTCCCAGTTCCCAGGATAATGGGAGCAGGTGTCCAGAGTGTGTTTTTCTCTCTTGTTCCACCAAAGGGACCAGAGAGGTGGTTCCTATCAGAACACTTTATAAAAAGGGCTGAAAGGCTCAAAATAAAAACTTCTCTCTGCCTCAGAGGCTTGCTGCTTTAAGGAAAACCTCTTCCTTGCCTTCCTGACTCTTCCTGTGTCGTGCATCACAGCGACACAAAAACCACCGTGGTTTTCCAGTTTAAAAAAAAAAACCCAACCCAAACCCAGTGCCAGGGATTTGTGCAATATCAGGTGTGGTGAGGGTTTTTCTGTGACCTGCCCCTCTGCCCTGGCTCAGACTCCACGTTCCGCTACACCGGGAGCCCCGACAGCCTCCGCTCGCGTGCGCCCATGATCACCCCCGACCTGGAGAGCGGCGTCAAGGTCTGGCACCTGGTCAAGAACCACGACCACGGCGACCAGAAGGAAGGAGACAGGGGCAGCAAGATGGTGTCTGAGATCTACCTGACCAGGCTCCTGGCTACAAAGGTAACTCCAGCTGAAATGACGTGGGGAATGCTCGTTGGAGGGGTTCTGGTGCTCAGCTGCCAGGCTGGCTGGGTTTTCCTGGGACTGGGAGAGTCCCAATCCCAGAAGCACAGTACTCAGGTTTCCTCACGCTCGAGGTAATTGCTGCGGTTCTGTGGGTTTTTTGCACGGTGTTGAAACATCAGTTGGTGAATGCAGCAGGTGCCTGGAAATATTTACCCATTTCCTCCAGCAGACAAGGTTTGCTGCCTTTGCCCACGTGCTCATCAGTGTGGATAGCACAGCTGTGCTTTGGAAAGCAAAAAAAAAAAACTGTTTCAGGTTAGAAACAAAGAGTAAAGTAGCTGCAGGCTGGAGCTTTCCCCAGTGTTTGAAAAGACCCCGACCTTGGTTATTCCCATGGGATCTGTGGTGGCACTTTTTTGGGGCTGGTAACATTTGGTGTCCCTTCTTGCCACGGCTGCTTGGCCAAGGGAGTGCCTGTCCCTTCCCTTCACCCCCTGAATTGCTGCTTCTGTCACCAAAACTGCAGGAAAGCTCTCCAACGTATTTTCAATATTAAAGAATCAGCTATTACTTCATTCTGGCAAGGATGTGCAATCGAAATTAGTTCATCCACTCATGCCTGGGTGGTGCAGTGAAAATCATTCCATCACACATGGGATTTTTACCCCATTTTTCACATATTTATACAAAAAAACCTCCGAAGATATTCACATTCACTGCTTCTAAATTGCACAGTTCTCAGTTTTTGATCTCCTATTGGTTATTGATCCCTTCAATGCTAATTTGGTCCTCATGCTTTGGTTCTCTTGTCAGTCATTTCCCAGACCAGGTGTCTCTGATCACACCAGGGGGTGATGTTTGTTAATGTTCATTTATGCCCTCTGTATCTCCTGGCTCCGGGAATGGCTTCCCTGTCTGGAAATCTCCTTTTTGTGGATTGAAGCCCATGAGGCATCACCCAGAAATTCTTAAACCCTCGCTGAAACAGAGACTTTTTGTAGCATTTCCCTCACCCAGGGGTGCTGGGGCTTTGCAACCCCTGATGATTTGTGTGACCCACAAACAGAGCAGAGGGGCTTTGCTCTTGGTCTCCAGAGGCTGTTTATTGTTTCTTATCACAAGTTTCAAATCAGGAATGGCACAGGCTCTGCACTCTTGGAAAACACGCCAGCAAAAGCCTCCAAAGGCTCAAAATGTCCGGATTTATACAAGAGAAGGTGACCAATTACTTGATACCACGTTCCTAAGACGTCTGTTGTTATTACTCTGCTACCAATACCTAATTATTTGTCTGCTCACACAACACCTGCACTGTGGCCAATTCTATCCAATAACTTTGTGCTCCCAACACTGCAGAACATGGAGTAGGTGAAGAAGGAGAAGGGAAACTGAGGCAATGCCCACAATTCTCCATCTTGAGTCCTCACCTACATCCATCCTATATAAAACCCAAAATACACATTTTTCACCAAGTGACACACTCCCAACCACACCACTGTCTAATTCACACTCTGGCTGTTTGCACTCCATCCCAAAGCCTTGGAAGCTTTCTCCATGGACAGAGGTCAAACCCAGTGTTTTCCTGGGGGTCAGAACCTTCCAGGACAGGCAGAGAAAATATTCCCTGCATCCCTGATTCCCACACCTTTCCAAGAGAAAACTCCAACTCCCCCCCCCGCCACCCTGAGCAGAGGCGAGCAAACCCCTGAACAAAATGCCATTGAGGGAGGGTTGGAAGTTGTCTGATTTGCCATCCTGCCATCAGGGCACGCTGCAGAAGTTCGTGGACGACCTGTTTGAGACGCTGTTCAGCACGGTGCACCGCGGCAGCGCCCTGCCCCTCGCCATCAAGTACATGTTCGACTTCCTGGATGAGCAGGCGGACAAGCACGGCATCCACGACACCGACGTGCGGCACACCTGGAAGAGCAACTGGTAACAAACGGGGCACGGGGAGACCCAGCCCAGTGGCCACTGATCCCAGGGGGAAAATAAAAGGTGTGGGGTGTAGAATTAATGAATGTGCCGCCGGCGGGATGATCTCTGTAAGCAGCAGTTCTTGGGGTGTAGGGTTTGTTGTCTGAGTAGAGGGAGCTCTGTTCGTGCTGCCAGCCACAGCCCTAAACGTGCTCAGACAGGGAGAGTGTGAGGGAGTTAAGGGGGTAAGGAGAGAGGGCAAGGGAGAGGGAGGAATCAAGAGAGAGCAGGAGTTAGAGAGAGGAATTAAGAAAGTGAAGCTCCTGTTACAATACATTATATCTCTTTCTCTGGCGAATATTCTGATTCACAGTAACCAACCAACACACCACACACATTCTATAGAATTAACACATAGCCTGTAAGAGCTAATACATTTCCATACTCTATTACATTTTAAAGTCTAAAAGCTGCTCTTCAAATTCTTCTCTTACTGCTTCAGCCTTTGGATTTGCTGTCAGCAGAAGGGCATTATTCAATCAAAGGGATTCTCCTTCAGCTGGCTGGGCCATTGTTCTTTGCTTATACAGTGACTAACACTCAATATCCTAAATCTCAAAGCTGGCTTTCATTTCTATTTCCATTATAGCTTTCATATTTTCAGAATCTTTTGCTAAACAATCATATTTATAAGGTTTCCCTATTTCATCTTCTCCAACAGTGGGGAATTGTTTTGGGAAGGGTTGGGAACAGCCAAGCCCTGAAGCAGGTGAGGGACACAAAGCTGTGCTGCCCCATGGGGTGTGAGCCTGGGCTAGGCTGCCAGTGGATCATAAAATCCTGAAATATCCTGATTTGGAAAGGAGGGGGGATAGCCTGGCTATCTCTAAATCCTCTGCCCAGGGTGGGAGGTGGACACTGCCCTCAGGCTGTAGATCTGCACTTCTGGGCTTTGGAAGGAATGGGAAGCAAGGCTCCAGTGCCTGCCCAGCCCTGCTGTGCCACAAATGTCAGCACTGGCTGGGAGGGGAGAGCTCAGCCAGTGGCTGCACCTTTCCCAGTGCTTTGGGAAGCACCTGGAGCGTTTGGGCATCAGCAGGAGGTGGCACAGGGAGAAGGAGCCAGCTCTGCATGCCTCAGGCATGGGCTGCAGCCAGGTCCAGCCTCTCCAAACAGTAGGAACTCTCACATCTCTGCCTCTGCTGCTATTTTAGGATTAAAATCTCCGTGGGTTGGAAATTTACCTCTGCAAGAAAGGAAAAAAAAAAGCACAACAAATGGTTGTTCCCTATAGACCTTGTATTTCCCCCGGAGTCCTGAATGGTTTAAAAGACCTCTAATCATCATGGCTGCAAAAGCTGGTTCCCTGCTAAGGCAGTGGGAAGCTCAAAACAATTCATTTAAAGCCTTAGAAGAGGGAGTTATTGGGATAAAAACTGTAGAATCAGAAGAAATTATGAGAAAAAAGAAAGCAATGACCACCAGAGTTTGGTCTGCCACAGCCATCAGGCCCCACTAGGCCTGGACCTTCCTTCTCCCCATCTCAGCTGAGCTGCAGCATTTCCAGAAAGGGAATTGTCATGGGGACATGAGAGAAGGCTGGAGCAGGTCAAAGCAGATGGAAGTTTGGAAGAAGGAGCTGGGGTGGCTGGGGCTGAGCTGTTCTCCTGCAGCACTGCAAGAGTTAAGGCTGCAGCCTTCATCAAGCTTGAGAGACAGAGAGAGCTGCGACTTGAAAGGTAGTAGAAAGCAGCAGCTGCTTTTTTGATCCTGCTATACAGCCGAAGAAAAAAAGGAATAATAATTCCCTTTTGATTGCAAAGGCCCTGGGATTTGGGGACAAAGCCTGCGATTCCTGCGGCCGCCTCGCAGTGCTCAGCTCAGCCCACACTGCAGCCCTGCCCTCATGAGCTGCTCCTAATGGGCTCCTCCTGCAGATGCTCCCTCAGTAGCCCCAAAGTGCCCAGCTGTGCCTGCCCCTCATCTCCTCCCCTGCTCCGTGTGGGATCCGAGCCCGGAGCGGCTCCCCAGCGTGGCAGGGTCCATCAGCAGCCGCCTGGGCCAAGTGGTGCTTGATGGCCCTGGCCCAGTGCTGCCCCTTTCCTGAACTGGCTGTGGACATAAAGTGCTTTCAGTTCTGTTTGTGCTCCTTGTAAGGAAGGTAGGATATCGTGTGCAGAGAGAGATGGGTGCAGAACTTTCTGCAGCACAGAGAAGCTTTTGCATTTTAGTTAGAGATTCCCTAAGTAGTGGAAACGTTAGAGTTTCCAAAGGACTTTTGAAAAGGTTTGTTCGCTGGTTATCTTTCCATTCCCCTCAGCTTACCCAGCAGAATGTACATTCCCTCTCTGCCCGGGACAAAATTGGAGAGTTGCTCACAGCAAAAGTGGAACAGGGAGACAAAACAGTGTTCCTATTAATTCAGAAAGAGCTGCTAAAAAAGGGAATGCAAGGACAGCCACAACAAACCTCTCTTTCTGCAGCTTCCCCATCCCCTCCTCCCAAACCCTCTGCCCCTGAATTGGGGAGTACACACGAGGCACCCCGGCAATCTCAGGGTTCCTGGCAGAGCCACTGCACCCCTGGCCTCCCTCTCAGCACTGGCAGCTGTGTGCAGACTGACAGAGCCCTGCCCCTGTACCCCTTTAACCCTGTCCCTGCTTCCCAAACCTCGTGTTCTGACCTCCCTTATCCCCAGAATGGCTGGGACCACATGCTCGGGTTACAGTGTGGCCCCAGCCACATGGTCGAAAGCCAAAGCCCAGCTCCTGCTTCAATTCTTCTCCTGTTCTTCCCACCATCCGTGTTCTGCCTGGCAGCACCATCTGCAGCAAGTGCCCTTTCCTTGCCTTTGTCTTCTCGTTTCATTTTGTTTCTTGCTTTCCCTCCCAGCCTCCCCCTCCGCTTCTGGGTGAACGTGATCAAAAACCCGCAGTTCGTGTTCGACATCCACAAGGGCAGCATCACGGACGCCTGCCTCTCCGTGGTGGCTCAGACCTTCATGGATTCCTGCTCCACCTCAGAGCACCGCCTGGGCAAGGACTCCCCCTCCAACAAGCTGCTGTACGCCAAGGACATCCCCAGCTACAAGAGCTGGGTGGAGAGGTGAGGGCAGCACGTGGGAGTGTGGGTGCAGGGTGCTCTGGTCCTGCCTGAAACTCCATGGATCTCAGAAAAGAGCATCCTGGTGGAAGGGAAGCACAGGGACCATCAGCGATGCTGCAGGGCTCTTCTCAGCCCCGCCAAGCATCGCTGCTCTTGTTTTCAGCTCCTTACCAGCTTGTTTTGCTGATGAAAACACAAAACAAAAAGATATTCTTATCCCTGCAGAGCTTAGCTTAAATCCCAGGGGGAGCAGGGACATTTGGAACGTTCCTGTCTCTCATTTTTCCCCCGACCCCTCGTTCCTGCAGGTATTACGCTGACATTGCCAAGCTCCCAGCGATCAGCGACCAGGACATGAACGCCTACCTCGCCGAGCAGTCGCGCCTGCACGCCGTGGAGTTCAACATGCTGAGTGCACTCAACGAGATCTACTCCTATGTCAGCAAGTACAGCGAGGAGGTGGGTGTGGGCAGCAGTGTCCCCTGGAGTGATGGAGTCCTCTGGACCATGATGTCCCCTTGGCCATGGTGGTATCCCCTTGGCTGTGGTGTCCTCCGGGCCATTGGATGTCCCCTGGGCCATGGTATTCCCTGGAGTGATGACATCCCCTGAGCCATGGTGTCCTCTGGGCCATGGTGGTGTCTCCTGGAGTGATGGTGTCCCCCAGGCGATGGTGGGCCATGGTAGTGTCCTCTGGGCCGTGGTGTCCCCCGGGGTGATAGAGCCCCATGGCATGTGCATGGAGAGCAGATGTGCTGCTGGGCTGTGCTGGGATCCCTGTGCTCCTGGGATCCCTGTGCTGCTGGGCTGTGCTGGGATCCCTGTGCTGCTGGGCTGTGCTGGGATCCCTGAGCTCCTGGGATCCCTGTGCTCCTGGGATCCCTGAGCTCCTGGGATCCCTGTGCTCCTGGGATCCCTGTGCTCCTGGGCTGTGCTGGGATCCCTGTGCTGCCTCCCAGAGCTCCTTGCTCTCCCTCCCCTGGCTGCAGCCTGGCCGGAGCTGGTGCTGCTCCTGCCCCTGTTCCGCTCACGCACAGAGGGGTTTGGGTTTGGCTGCACTCGTAGCATCCTCCCCAGGAGGACTGAGAGCTAAAATATTGTGGGAGCACCTGGACACCTCAGCTCTGGCTGAGGTGAATATTTTCCACCCAGTGCAGTGGAAAATATTCATGACTCATCAAAGCTCCCCAGAAACCTCGGTGTCCTTTGGGAACAGCATGGTCCAAATCCCCATCGCAGTGGCACAGGCTCCTGTTTGCAAAGGCTTCCTGGCAGCCTGAGCTCCTTTAATGAATGCATCACTTGAAACCAAGTTCTTGCCATCTGTTCCACCCCTTCACTTCGCTGCAAGAAGAAACAATTTTGTAATTATGTCCGTGAAACGGAAGGGTTTTGTCATTGAACTGCATGTGGCCATTTGTGATACAACACCACGGCTATTTTCCCATTCGGGTTGAAAACTCTCATCACTTTCCTGCTAAACAAGACAAGAAATGTGGAGTCCAAGGCATCAGAGTGGGTTCTGTTGGGTGGGTATAAAGGGGTCCAACAAACCAATGACAGCCAAGATGCTTTGCTCTTTGTTGGGATTTCACACCTCCCCACTTGGAGTTGCTCACATCTCGCTGCCCACCCACCTCTGCTACCTCCTCTCTCTCACTGATTTCTCTCTGATTCTTTTTTCTCCCCCTTTTCCTGTTTCCTCCCCCAGCTCATCGGAGCTCTGGAGCAGGATGAGCAGGCTCGGAGGCAGCGCTTGGCTTACAAAGTAGAGCAACTCATCGGGGCCATGTCCTTCGAGAGCTGAAGAAAGGTCACGGACAGCAAAGGGCAGAGGATCGCACGGACTCGCGGGAATTCGGAGGGAGAACGAGCAAGGAAGGCACTGGACACCACCCCACAGGGCTCTTGTGGAGAGAGCAGAGCTTGGCCCAAGGACTGGCTGTGTTCAAAAATCGTTTTTGATTTTTCCTGAAACAGGATCCAGTTTGAAAGGGCAGGAAGGGAAGAAGGTGAAACATCTCAATCAAAGTCCAAGTAAGGTGGATAATTTTTTTCAAGCGTACACAGAAAGAAGGAACCTGGAAAGTCTGGATGTCTCCACGACTGCTGCTTTGCATGAAAATTGTCTAATGTATATTAGAAAATAAAACTTTATTTAAAGGGTTGTTTTTTTTAAAAAAAAAAAAGAAAGAAAAAGGAAAAAAAAATAAATAGAGCAAAAACCACAGAGGCCATAGAGATAATCCTGGTGAGAAGGATCAGCTCTGAATCCTGTCCCCAAGACCCTTCTGAGGACGCGGCTCAGGCATTCTGCGAATGGACTCTCACACCATTTGGAACTTCTGGAAAACTGAAATGTCTTCATTTTGGATTCTTACAACAAACACGAGCACAAGTTTGCACCACACCTTTTTACACAAGCAAAATAGCAGTTTTGCCCAAAAATAGTCTAGTGGCTGAGTGACTTAGAGGCTCTAGAAGGAACTTTACCTGAATTGCAGAACCATCAGATCATCCGACCTGTCTTGAAATCCAGCTTTATCTGTGTATTTATATTGTGTCAATATCTATATTTTTTTTAAACCCCGTTTACTGTTGAATGAGGAAGGATCTGAATTTCATTGCTTTCCCCTTTTCCACCGCTGGCTGCTTATGATCCAGCAGTGTCCAGCAGTGTCCAGCAGTGTCCAGCAGTGTCCAACATGGCTGTGGTGATCCAGCAGTGTCCAACATGGCTGCGGTGATCCAGCACTGTCCAGCAGTTTCCATCCGTGTCCATGGTGATCCAGCCATGCCCATGGTGATCCAGCCGTGTCCATGGTGATCCAGCAGTGTCCATGGTGATCCAGCCATGCCCATGGTGATCCAGCCGTGTCCATGGTGATCCAGCAGTGTCCATGGTGATCCAGCCATGCCCATGGTGATACAGCTGTGTCCATGGTGATCCAGCCATGTCTATGGTGATCCAGCTGTGTCCGTGGTGATCCAGCTGTGTCCAGCAGTGTCCATGGTGATCCAGCTGTGTCCAGCAGTGTCCATGGTGATCCAGCAGTGTCCATGGTGATCCAGCTGTGTCCAGCAGTGTCCATGGTGATCCAGCAGTGATCCATTCAGTGTCCACTGCTGGTTCCTGCAGGTGCCACGTGAGCCAAGGCAGAGCTGGGCCGACACCTCCAGGGTTGGTTTTGGGGTCTCCAGCATCTGCCTCCGATGTCTCGCAGCAAAACCCCCCAGTGCTGATGTTGCTGGGGACAATACTTGAAAAGCCTGGATGTTGGGAGAGCAGATTTTTGCTGCTGTTCTGCTGGACGTGCGCAGTCCTTCGGCACAGGCTGCCTTTGGGTGTCTCCGCCAGCGTTTGCCGCCTCAGGCAGGCCCAGGACTTGCATTTCCACTGGGAAAGGGAGAGAAATCTCCACTCCAGGCAAGAGCAAACCTTAACCAGCACCCCCAGGCCTGCCAGCTCTGCTGTCGTGTCTCTGTGTCGGCGTCTCATTGTTCTCTTCAGTTCCTTGCTGGCCCCCACGGCACACGTTCCTGTGGCCAGTGACAGGCAAATGTTTGTGAGTGTTGTCTCTTTCAAAGACACCAAAGCTTATGTGTGTCCCTTTGTAGAGTGCCAGGAGGGGAAGGAATGCTGTAAATATTTCTCTCTGTAGTAAATATTGATACGTGTGCAGGCTGCAGTGGGGAGGGCACGGAGAGGAGGCCTAATGGAAATGTGTTAGCTGCAGGAGCTTGGCAATGGCAGCAAAATAATTCCTGGTGTCTGCCCAGGCAGTGTCACACCAGACTGGGACCTTCCTTTGCAGCCAGTGTGTGTTGAGGGAAAATCCATCTCCATCTCCATCCCCTCCCTCCACCATCCCTGCCTGGAGGAGCCCAGCAGGGCTCCCAGAGAGCTGCTGGCTTTCCATGTCCTGCAGTCCAGCACCAGGGGAGGGGAGAAGCACGTAGAGAAATACTCAGGAAACTTGGTTTAATTACCATTCAGTAAAAGCCATGCCAAGTCCACTTTCTTTTGGTAATCCACTTCTGTGAGTCTCTGAAAAGCAGAAAATACTGATGATAATAATCAACCTTGTGCAATAAGTTCTTGACATTTACAGCAGCCTGAGCACGAGATTTACTGAGGCAGGGGGAGAGTGGCAGAGGCAGAGACTGAAAGGCAGAGCAATGTTTGTACTGCCTGTTATCTGAGAGGTCCCTTCCCAGGGATCCTGCTCCTGCACAGTGAATCTCATTTCTAAGGCCAAAAATGTGCAAAAGTCCTGCTAGAAGTCAGGCACTGGGGAGCTCAGTGCCAGGAAGGGCATTGGAGCAGTCCCCAGCCTGGCCTGCTCTTTGCTGCAGGTACCACAGGGCATGGCAGAGGGTCAGGCTTTGAAATCCTGCAGTTTTTGCTGGTTCTGTTCCTGCTGTTCACAGTGACCCATCACACAGCTTAGGTCAGGGATTTCCAGATCTGTTTTAGCTGTGATTGTTGGTTTGGGTTCACCAAGTTCTCATGGTACTCTGAAACCCAAAGAGAGCACTCCAAGAAGTTCCTGAACGATTTCCAAACACTTCCAAATATCAGTCTGGGGAGTTATCTCTGCAGGACTCACAAAATACGACTACAGCCCAAAGCAGAGGCCTGGCTGTGCATCACCTGGGCCTGGTGACGGTGTCCCTGCCCGACAGCCCTTGTGGTGCTCCTCTCTGCATCACTTTGAGAGGCTTTTGAGTAGCCCTTTTAATCCTGCTTTCCTCCTCCTGCTCTCCCCTCTCTGGCCAGGAGCATCCCCAAGCCAAGGTTTTGTCATTCCCCACTCCCCTATATTTTCTCAGCAGAAGTGGAGGTCCCCATGTACCCCCTGGATTCTCTGGGAGAACAATAAGGAGACAAGGGGAGAGCTGAGTTGATCTTCTGTGCTGTGAGACCATTTGAGCAGAGAGAAAAAAGGGGAAGCAGCAGGAGCACTTTGCAAACCAGTAAGCTCTTATACTTGTGACTGTATTCTGAAGGAAACAGCAAAAGCACCTCTTCCATCATCTGGAAAAGCTTTAGGAGGATGGCAGAGGGAGCAGCACAGTCCTGGCTGGAGGGGTGGCCTAGAAATACATTGCCAAGTATCTTCTCATGGTGGTTGACATTAATTATGGATCTTTACAGGCAATTATATGGATTGAAGCAACATATCCCCCGGGGCAAAGCGCTGGGAATCTCTTGCCCTGTTTGCATCCGACATTTCCATTCCTCCTTTGGGAAGAGGAAGCTTCAGATCTCAAAATGGCATTTTCTTTGCACTCACAGCCAACTGGACTGGAGTTTTGGTCAGGAGGGGGCACTTGCCTTAGATGAAACGATTTCACGTCCCTCTCATTGCCCCCTCCCTCCCGCGAGGCCGCTCGGTGTTTGGAGTCTCCAGTTCCCTCCGTTTCAGGTATTCCGACATCAAAGTGGGAGACGTCACTTGCCGGGATCTCTCTCTGCCTGGTGTCACCGCTTGAATAATTCCCTTTAATCTTCTGCTCATGAGCTATCAAAGCACCCACTCCGAGGGGGAGCGAGGTGCTAATCAAACGCTTCTCCACCTTGAAAGCCTTTATTAAAACCCCACATGCCAGAGTGGAGCTCACAGGCAAGGCTGGCCCCGCGTGAGCCCCGCTGAGGAGCTGCAGCCACCGAAGCTCAGAGGGTGTGGACAGCGAGTGGTCCATGCTTTGCCATAAAGGATGGATTTAAATGGATGCAGGAGGGATAAGCATGGCCAAAGTGCTGGAAATCCTGGGAAATCCAGCATGGAGATCTATGGAAACCCTGGATATCCTGTCTGCAGCTGAGTGAGGACCCACCGTGAGCACTGAGAAACAAAACCGCTGCCACAGCTTCGCTGGGTCCCGGCAGCATTGCAGGTGTGGGATTTCAGGGTTTTCCCTGAAGGATCCCTGAAAATCCCTGAAGGATGGCCGTGGGGACATCCCTGCAGGGCTCGGGGCTGTGACACGCTGGGGACGGTGAGCGCAGCCGCTCGCCACAGGGCCAGCAGAGACCTTCATCACAGCAGTGCCTTCCACACTCTGTCTTAAAATCCTGGTGGCCCAGCCCCACGTCAGTGTTCCCTCCTACCTTCCACTGGACTCCACAAAAAATGTCCCAATGTAGGGAAGAGTTTGGGTGGGCACGTGGAGGGCAAAGGCGAGAGGCTTTGAGGCTCTGGGGTTGCATTCTGCACGCTGCTGGCTCCAAGCTCCTTGTGGGGGTCTTAGTGTTTAAATCTGTGTGGAAAAAGGATCAGAGCATCCCCTCCTCCAGTGGGCACAGCCTCCAAGCAAGGTCTCGTTCCCAGAAGTCCCAGGATCCAGCAGGGATGAGGAAGGCCAGGATGGCACAGGGCAGAGCAGCTCCCAGCACGGTCCCTGTGCTTCTCCAGAGCCTCGAGCCCCTTCCCTGGCAGCAGCCCAGCCACGTTCTCCTGTCACTGGCTGTTCTCCATCCAGTTTCCTGTGCTGTCAGAGCTCACCTGTCACAGGGACTCAGCTCCCCAAACTAAACAAAATTAAAACAGACTGACTTGAATAAGCTGGGCCATCAGGGAGAGCTCACGTGTGGCTGTGCCCTGGAGAGAAGAAAAATGTTCCGAGGAGGGTAAATAACTGACATCAAAGATGCATTAAAATGCCACAGCGCTTCAGCCATCCTATTGCAGAACCACATTTGTACCAGGAATTGTAGGACAATAGTGCAGGGAGCTGTGACATTGTAGAGTTGTGTGTGAGGAAGAGCTTGGAGCACAGTCTGGTCCTTGGTGAAAACAGCCAGCCTGGACCCAAAACAGACCAGAGGGTCTGAGGCTGAGGGCGAAGCCCTGGGGACAGCTCTGAGGCCACCTGCATGGGCAGGATGGTTTGTTTTTGTGGATGAGAGATTCAGTGGGGAAACAATTTGAGTAAGAGGCGCCCGTGTGCACCGCGAGGGCGCCGCTGGGGATCTGCTGAGCTGAGCAACCACAAATGTGCGGTTTCAGTGCAGCTTGGTCGGTTTAGTTTTGCAGGGGAAGAGGATGGGAGCCTTGAGACCAATTCTGGCTGTCTGGAAGGTTTAGTGCAAAGCCCCTTCACCCTGAAAATCCCCAAATTCAGGTGCTGCTCCTGTTCTGGGCAGGCCATGTACCAGCAGCCAGAGCCCCAGCTGCGGGCAGTGCCTGGTGCCTTTCTGGCTCCTGGAAGAAAACTGGGGGTCTGTGGTGTGTGCCCTGCGCCCCAGGGTGCTCTGCTGGCTGCTGGGACCATGCTGGGCTCAGAGATGGGGAGGTGGAAGGGTGGAGCAGTGCGGGATGGCAGAGCTCGACTGCTCCGTGCTGGAAAAGCCACTCCAGTCCCTCCCGGGTGTCTGTGCCCACGATGCTGAGGTGGCACCTGGAGGTGCTGTGGCCATGCTGTGAGCATGGCAGTGTCTCTGTGTTGTTCTTTCCTTTGTCCCTGTGTTTCCCATCCCTCCCCTTCCTTTGTAACCGTGGAATATAATCCTGAAAAACCTGACCTTTCTGCAGCGCTGAGGAACACGCCCCCAAGGCCCGCAGGGTCCATCCAGTTGCACGGACAATATCCCAAATATCCCAAACTCCCTGGGCCCCCTGAGGCTGCCAAATCAAACACAGGATCTCCTGTATGGCCTTTCCTTTGGGATTTTTAATACCTCTCTTTCAAATAAGCTTGGGAGTTTATGCAACAGCTTCTCCAGCCGCCGTTTCCATCCCGAGGACGGGGGACACAAAGGTGCGGGAGGAGCCGTGGGGAGGGAAATGAGCTGATTTTAACACGTTACTTCATGGCTTCAGAAGATGCAGTAAAAATGTCCTTCCCTTGCTGCTGAGTTTTGGTGTTGATGGCACTTTGGGGGCCGTTAGGAGAAGCAGCGAGGGGAAGGGAATGTACAGGTACTAAAACTTCTGGAGTCCCCCCCAAAAAGGTCATAGAATGTAGAGGTATCAGCCATGGAACAGATTCTGATTTCTTCTTCCCCTTCTCCTTACAGACCAACCCCCACCTGTTTTAGGGGATTTGTGTATTGGCAGGAACAAGGAATTGATTTGTATCTGTGCCCATGCCACCGTATCGTTCTCTGGCTCCTCCCCTCCCCAATATACTTGACACACTGGAGTTCTGTATTATATTTTTTTTTTAAGATTATTGTCTGTTTTTTGTTGTTTTTACAAGTGTTGTGGAAAAAAAAAACAAAAACAAAAACAAATGTAAGAAAGTTTAAGTATTTAAAAATGTTCCAAGGAAATAAAAGGGGGTTTTGTTATTATTCTAATATATTATTGTGTACCTATTGTAAATATGAAACACTCCTATTTTGCAAGCCAAGGACTCACTTTGTACTGTTGTTATATATAAATAAAGTTTACTGGTTAAAAAAGCCCTCCTGAGTGGTTCCTTATTTCCCAGTGTGTGCTGTGTGGCATTTATCGTGTGAGGAATATTTATTTACTGAATCCCAGCAGCAAAAATGAGTGAGTGGAAATCCCAGACTGGTTTGGGTTTGAAGGGACATTAAACCCCATCCCATTCCACCCCCTTCCACTATCCCAGGTTTCTCCAACCCTGTCCAACCTGGCCTTGGACACTTCCAGGGATGGGATATGTGGAAATAACCCCTGAATGGTGAAACTGGGGTGCAGCTGGCATGGAGGTCCCCAGCACTTGCAGGCAGGAGCAGCCTCTGCATGAAATCCCAGTTATTCCCACTCCAGCTGGAGCAGGAGCAGCAAACCCTGTTTGTAAATTAAAGACCTGGGTGAGTTCTTCATGTCTCCCCCTCTCTGAAATGCTCAGTCCTTGAGGTGAAACACTTTTGCTTCCATTTCATAAATTCAAGCCAAGGTCTCAGCAAACGCTGAGAGGCGTCTGCTGAGTAGCAGCAACCAGCGAGTTCTGATTCTGACTTCTCCAGCAGCTGTCTGTCAACTTTAATGACCAATATGGTCACAATTACAGCAGTGAACTTTCTCTAACAGCCCAAAATTACTCTGGATGATGATAAGTGACAGAAAAATGGAGACCCTTAAGGAAGCATTAAAGAAGAAACATGTGGATATGGAACAAGCGGTCTCACTGCTTTTTTTGGAGGATCTCAAGGGGTTGTTGTTTTTTTTTTCTTCTCCAAATTAGGTACTAAAAAGGATAAATCTAAGCCAGAAGCGGGAGGCACGCTGTGGGTCACAGCAGGCGGTTCAGTGCTGCCCTGGGATGTGTTTTTTATGAACATTTGACTCTGAATCCACTGGTTTTAGTGTGGGGCTAATGGGAAGCTGCTCCCGTTTGAAGGGAATGCAAATGCATCAAGTCAGAGCAGCACTCTGCTCCTCAGGCAAGTCATTCCAGCTTATTTCCCTCAAACTGAGACCAAAGCTTGGCTCGGGCCTCAGGGAGGCACTTTGGCCACATCCTGCTGTCTCCCACTTGAAACTAGCAGATTTTAACCTCCCCAGACAGATCCCATGGGCTCTGCTGCTGGAAGCCTGGAACCATTCCAGTGCTGTGACCACCCACTGAGGAATGGAGTTTTCACATGGTTTGTGAATTCAGGAATAAAAGAAAAAAGCTTTTCACCTGCACCTTGGGTAAGTCTAAATCTAAAGAATTAAATAGGAACTAGACCAAGGTTTTCAGAACTTTCCTGGAAGTGTTTTACCTTTAGAGATGCTGATTCTGTGTTGGTTTTACCCGTGGCCACTGCACTGTAGGACAGACCCTGGAGGCAGGACAGCAGCTGCCAGGAAAATCTCCACTCCCTGTGCACCCTTTGGGAGGTTATTGACTCCTTCAGCTCAGCAAAGGAGAAATTCCAACATGAATCGACAGCATCGACCGTGGGGTCATTTGTATTCATCTGCACCTTGTTAATAGATGTAATAAGGATACTCAATTAAAAATTACATTTTATCTGGCATGCACTTCACAGGCCTTTATTGGCACTGACAAGGTCAAGTGATGCTTAATAAAGGTTATATAAAATGCAGATGGCTTGGATCCCTTCATCATCCCCCACACCCAGTGCAGAGTGAAGAGCCACGGACACAGCAGGGAGAGTCAGGAGAAGAGCAGGTTTGGATCTTCCATGGGAACTTTGGGGGTCCCAGCACTGAAACAGCAGCAAAATATCCTGGAGTCTCCCCTGGTCCCCCACTTTGTGCCTGCCACCCCCTGCACCCCCTTGGCCAGCTTTGATGTCACCTCCTGAACGTGTGGGATGCTCCTGTTGTTTAATCACTGTCACTCTGCAGATTGTGCAGCAGATTTTGGACATCCTGGTGCTGGCTTTTCCAGCCTGGTTATCAGGGAGAGCTAATGGAGGTGACACTTCCAATTATCAAATACAGTCGTGGCATTAATTCTGATCTGTTTAAATTTCAGCATCTTTTCCCTTCTGCGAGTGCTTAGCTGGAGGGTGACATAGAATTGGATGGAATCAGACAGTGATCTCAGACTGGCAATAATGGCCACAAAAATCTCCTGCTTTTTATTTATGCAGGGTCTTCGTATATTTAAGTGGCCAGCTCATTTGTAATGGAAATTTAATTCTGTGTTATTGGACACTTCACTGCTTAAAATGGAGCAGATCACTAAAACCCACATTAAATCCCTTCCTCTCAGCTCCAGACTCTTTCCAGGGGACATTTGGGACCCCTCACCTGCTGGGGCTATAAAAATTATAATTTAATTAAAATTTAAAAGTAATAATAATAAAACATAGAACACATTACCCCGGGTGCCAAATCAACCTGGAACCTGAAAAATATTGGTATTCTCCCAGTCTGACACCAACATGATGAAAACTCATTAATTAATTTAGAGATCATCACGAGGAGAAATCTTGTCTGTGCTCCAATATATTGACAGGTCTGTGCAGGCAAGTGGATATAAAATAAGGTGGAAGTATAAAAACACAATATAAAACAGATGTACAGCATAATCCAACATGAACATGTCTGTATCTGTTTGGATCAAGAGTACACCCTGAGGTTCATGTTAAGCTTAAAATTACAAATATTGATGCCAAAACAAAGGGGTTATTTTTACTCCTGAATAATACTTAGGAGAACGGGAACGACTCAAGCTTTATTGTCACTTCATAATTAACTCCAGTGAAGGAATCTAATTACAAATGTTCAATGCTGCCCCGGGGCAACGTGTGTAGGAAAAGGGAAGGAGGATGGTCAGGCTTAAACAACTCAGGTAAAAATGAACTCCATGGTAATATTTGATAATTAAGAATGTCTCTATCAGCTTGTCTGGCTATTAATGAATTGGGCTGTTCTTTTCACATTTGATTACTGGAGTTTTATGATGCCTGCTCGCCTTTATTGCTCCTGGGAATGGGCTTGTCTGCGGGCTGAGCACCAGGAATAATGGTAGAGAATGAGGGGCTGGAAATGGTCTTAAAATTCACCCAGTGCCACCCTTGCCATGGCAGGGACACTTCCCACTGTCCCAGGCTGCTCTGGGCACCTGTGCCAGGGCACAGGGAGACTGAATTCCATTTTGAGAGCCTTGGCACTGCAGAAGCACCGGGGATGAATCCATTCCTTGGTCCTGCTGGGTGC
Organism: Anthoscopus minutus; assembly: GCA_013399455.1. NCBI lineage: Eukaryota > Metazoa > Chordata > Aves > Passeriformes > Paridae > Anthoscopus > Anthoscopus minutus. The sequence goes on along the minus strand of VWYI01001431.1, from coordinate 87,952 downwards.
AGGGCTGGACACACGGAGCCCTCATGTGACAGTGGTGGGAGATGGCCGGGGGTCCCTGGGAGCTGCCAAAGCTGGCTCAGGACACCCAGACCCCTGGTCCACTGTCCGCAGTGGCTGTCCAGGAGCTGCCAGGGCATGGCCAGGGCTGCCAGAGCTGGCTCAGGACACCCAGACCCCTCGTGCTGAGGTGGCAGTGGCTGTCCAGGAGCTGCCAGGGCATGGCCAGGGCTGCCAGAGCTGGCTCTGGGCACACAGACCCCTAGTGCTGAGGTGGCAGTGGCTGCCCAGGAGCTGCCAGGGCTGCCAGAGCTGGCTCAGGACACACAGACCCCTGGTGCTGAGGTGGCAGTGGCTGCCCAGGAGCTGCCAGGGCTGCCAGAGCTGGCTCAGGACACACAGACCCCTGGTGCTGAGGTGGCAGTGGCTGCCCAGGAGCTGCCAGGGCTGCCAGAGCTGGCTCAGGACACACAGACCCCTGGTGCTGAGGTGCTGGTGGGTGGCAGAGCTGGCAGGTGACCCCAGGGCTGCCGGGGCTGGCTGGCTCACGCCGGGGCTGGCATTGTCATTCCGCTCCAGCCGCCGCCTGCCTGCAGAGGAGAAAGCGTTTTCTCTTTTGTTCGCACTCAATTAGGCTGAGCTTTGAGGAGAGGATGGGAATGCTTAAAAGTTCCTCTTTTTTGCCTCGTTCAGCCTTCACAAAGGGAAGCGTGGGATGATCTCAGGGGGAGAGGCGCTGCTGCACGCGTTTTCAAGGATTCTTTTGACGTTCATTTGATTTTTGCAGCGGGAACCTGCGATGTCTCTGAGCTCCCCACAAAGGCATCGCCTCGGGCTGTACAGGGGTTTACAGCCTGGGTCACGGACCTCGTGCATATTTGATACGTGCTCAAATCCCATTTTAGCCTCTGACAAGGCCGGGTCAGCGTGCCAGACCCTTCCTGCGAGGGACGTGGCTCAAGGCAAGTCACAAGGAACAAACGCGCCAGACAAGCACATCAAGGACCAGAGATGCTCCGATCCACACTCTGGGAGGATTGGAAGAGTCCAAGGATTGCTGTTTGTCCTTGGTCTGGCCTGTCTGTCTGCAGAGGCAGGAGCAGGAGGATGGCCAGGTGTTTCCAGAAGGATTGGGAACGAGGAATGACGGCCTGGCCAGCAACCCTTACCGTGCTAAAAGATGGAATTCACCTCACCTGCTGCAGGTGAATAAAAGAGAACAGTGTTTCTGGAAGGCCGATGACCCTCTGGAGCTGCTGTAACTCCCTGTATGCCCGTGGGAGCAGCAGCTCTGGAGCTCGGGGCGTGCTGGCAGGGCGAGGCTGTAGGAAATGCGATCTCAGCGCTGCGCTAATTGCAGGTCGCAAACAAACACCTCGTTTACACACACACACTAATGAATTGGCTGCCTTTTGACGGGGAGCTGTGAGGTGGGGAGCCCTGCGGGGAGCTCCCGAGGTTGTCACTCTGAAACGAGGCAGAATTCCCTCCCTCCATCCACGGAGGAGCTGCTGGTGGGGAGCCAATGCCCCCAGCGCACGGGCTGGGGGATTAGCAGCTTGGTAATGGATATGGGAACAGTAATAATCTGCGAGTGATTAATATGGAGATGATTTTTGGATTAATAAGGATGCAGCAGAGCTGTGTGCTCAGGAAAGATGTTTGCACTCTGCAGTTTGAATGCAGTGACCATTACCTTAATGCTGTGATTAAACCCACGTTTAAGACACCTCATTAAATTAGAGTGTAAGAGTGAATTCTTATAACCCACAGCAGGAGAAACACTCAGGCCTGGTGGGTGAGGAATGCCAGAAGATCCCTGGAGCACCTCTGGGAATGTCTGGCAGCTGCCAGCCCCGCCTGGCAGATGATCCTGCGCTGCTCCCAGGTGTGTGCCTGTCAGCACCTTCACTTCAGCTTCGAAGCTGCTGCCCTCCAGCAGGGATCCTGACCGTGGTCACGCTGCCACAGTCACCCCTGTGCACCTGTGGCACCTTCAGTGAACTCGGTTCAGCTGCAGGATGACTCTTGAGCAGAATAATCCACTGCAAACCACAGGTGTGGGGCTCCTGCCAAGCTCTGAAGTGCACTGAGCTTTCTCACCTCTGCTGAGCCCTGGAAACGAGGGGTTCTCACTTCAAAAAGGGCTTAAACGTGCGGGTGGATCCCTGACCTGTCTGCAAAGCACTGACCTAGAAGGGAAGGAGACTTTCAAGTGCTTTATGACCTCTCCTGCAGCTCAAAGCTCAGCTCACGTCCCCCTCAATTGCCTTTCATGGCTCTGGGGATGAAAGCGACCTTTGGCGGAGGGGATTTGCGAAGCGAGGCGCTGCAAATCCTCCCCTTCCAGCACAAACGCTGCTCCAGCCCTGCGAGGACTGGAGGGGACCTTGGGGGCCAGGGCCACCCCTGCCCACGCGTGTGCCCCGTGCCTGTTTGTAAAACAATCTCTCGAATTTTCCGCTTGCTTTGGCAGATCGCAGCTGCTCCTCGCTCCTGAGCGCATTTGCACCGGTCCCCGTTCCCTTACGGGAGGGCTTTTCAGCTCCTCCTCACCGGGAATTTCAGGGATAAACCCTCCGAAACACCGCCAGGGCTGTGGGGTGCATGGATAGCCCCACCCGATGGCGCAGCCCGGGATGGTTGTGGCTGCTCCGTGCACGAGGATTTCAGGAGGGTTTGCTCTTCACTTATTTTTGCTTTAACTCACTGGCTTTGCATTTATCAAGCCCGAGCCGAGGTGCTTGAGGATTAATTGATACTCGCTGCTGAGCGAGGCTCATTAAACAGCAGCTTTGGGGTGCAAGTGGCCGCTGACCGAGGCTGTAATGAGCAGGATGAGAGCTCCCGGACTGGAACTTCTCTCCCCCAGCATCTGTTGCCACAATTACGGCCCCAGAACCACGGGAGCAGCACACAAAGGAGCCTTATTAGAACAAACGGCTCCGGCCCCCGCCTGCCAGGGAGGGAGGGACGGGGATTTCTCGGGGAGCGCCAGCCTGCTGTGGGTTCATTAGGGGTGCTCGGGGAGCCCTTCCTGCCCCAGAACCCCGCGCATCCCCACGGCAAACAGGGGAGGGATGAAATCAGCAGCAGAACCTCGGGGTGTGGGGCAGAGGAGGGGCTGGCAGGGTGGGCACAGCAATTAGTGCCCCAGAGTGATTAATACGGGGCAATTTGTGCGTGCGCCGTAGTTGCAGCGATAATTGATGCACGCGGTTGATGACAGCGGAGCTCTCCTGCTGCCGCTCCCGCGTGCCCGGGGCACAGCTCCGTCCCCCGGGGGTGATGCCCGGGCCCCCCTCCTTGGGACAGCGGCCCCGTGGCTGCCCCCGGGCGCTGCCAGTGCGAGGAGGAAGTGTGGGTATGCAGGAGGTGCAGGGATGCAGGAGGTGCTCAGGATGCAGGAGCTGCAGGGATGCAGGGATGCGGGAGGTGCAGGAGATGCTCGGGATGCAGGAGCTGCAGGGATGCAGGAGGTGCTTAGGATGCAGGAGGTGCAGGGATGCAGGGATGCAGGAGGTGCTCAGGATGCAGGAGCTGCAGGGATGCAGGAGGTGCTTAGGATGCAGGAGGTGCAGGGATGCAGGAGGTGTAGGGATGCAGGAGGTGCTCAGGATGCAGGAGGTGCAGGGATGCAGGAGATGCTCGGGATGCAGGAGGTGCAGGGATGCAGGAGATGCTCTGGATGCTCTCATCCCGCCGCTCCGGCTGCCATCTGGTGGCTTCCCTGGGCTTGTTTTTCCCGGGGTTTGTTTTTCCCGGGGTTTGTTTTTCCCGGGATGTGCCGCTGCTGGAGCAGCTCCCGTGGGCTGTGTGAGCTGAGGTAGGAGGGAAGTGCTGGCCAGGCTTTGGAGGGATCCCAGGGATTTGCACTGGGTGGGGATCAACGCTGGATTCCTATCGGGTTTCTATCAGTTTGCTTTGTTACGGCACTTTCTGATCTCGTTTGGCTCAACTTTCCCCTGTTTATGCCCCGAATGTGCTCCTGACCCCGGGCACACAGACACTGACGTCAGCCCCGTCCCTGCAGCTCGGGAGATGCCGGTGATGAACTCGAGGACAAGCGGTTTGGAATAATGATCTGCCATGTCCTGGCCTCCCAGCCCAGCTGGGAGCTCAGATCCTGATTTGCAGCAGGGCAAAGAGAAAACAATACCAAAAAAAAAAGAAAAGAAAAGAAATTAAAATAAAAATAAAAAGAATAAGAATAAGAATAAGAATAAGAATAAGAATAAGAATAAGAATAAGAATAAGAATAAGAATAAGAATAAGAATAAGAATAAGAATAAGAATAAGAATAAGAATAAGAATAAGAATACTGATGTATGTGTAGATGCAGGGGATTGTAAATGATCTGGCTTTAAAATCTGAAAGCCTGTTCTTAGAATGTCACCCTGGGGCTGGGACAAGGCTCTGTATTTTTCTGCTTCTGAGTTTTAAGGGGTTTTGCTTCATTTAGAAAAGAAGGAGAAAATTCAATGAGAATTTATGAACTCAGTGGGATGATTCTCATCCCAAAAACGCTTTAGGCACTGAGGATGAGCCCTTTGAGCTGCCCTGATGCTCTGCAGTGCAGGAGCTGGGCTATGAGGACCAGCAAGGGCTGAATTTTGGAGGTGTGACCCCACCCCAGATGGGATGGGAGCCCCTCAGAGCAGGGCCACGACCCTGCAAGGAGCAGCTGCTGCTGTAGCAGAAAGAAACCCGTGAAATAAATGGGATAAAATGCATTTTAGCAACTCCATGGGCTGCTCTGAGTGCGCTCTTCTCAGGTGAGCGATGGGAGCCTCCCCCCGAGTCTGAAATTCCTGGAATTCCCTGGGGGAGCATTCCCAATTAAAGCAGGAGGATCCTGCTCCCACCTGGCTCGGTGCTGGTGCTCACCGAGGCTCAGGAAGGCGCAGACAGAATAAATGTGACCCCTTTGAAGGCGGCTGATGAAGCAAAGGTCAAAAGAAATGACTGACGAGGAGAAAAGTACATGCTAATATTTCTCCAAGAGGAGAAAGAATTGCATATAATGGGTGTAATATTCAGCGAGAGAGAGCACAGCCTGGTGACTGATGCCAGCATTTTAAAGGCACTTAAGCCTTAAATTTCCCCTTGATAAAAGTTCTGTCACGTCACTCCTGCTCTGGCAGGGGCTGTGGGGGAAGTGTCACCAAAACAGAGCCAGAGGAGAGGAGAGCAGCAGGAGCAGAGGGTGCCACAGCTCCCTGCCCTTCCCTCCTGCTCCTTGGGAAGGATCCCTCTGCGAGGTGCGCTCAGCACAGCTCTGGCCACCCAGCCTGAGCCTGGCCAGAATTTTGTTGTCGTTTCTCCTACAAGAAAGAAGCCCCCGGTTCCCTCCTGTGCTGCAGCAGCTGGTTTTGATCATTACCAAGAGCATCACACCCTCGGCTTGGCCACGGCCAAGGGTGGGACTTGTGAATGCTGAGCTTTTGTGCAAGTGTTTGTGTCAGATTGTTGTGAAATGAGGGCTTGGGGCTGTGAGAAATCCAGGGGTTTGGGCAGAGGCTGCAGGGTGAGGATGCAGAGTCCTGAGGGAGCACCAAGCACCTGCCCCAGCACCTCAGCTCTGAGCAGAGAGAAGCTCCTGCTCCAAGAACACTTCTGATTCACTGATGTCTGAACTTGGCACACAAAAACCCCAGTCAGGGCAGTAATCAAAGTGATAAACTTTATGCTTCTCTATCACAAAAAGCAATTGTTCTGCCTGAGCATCATTATCCCAACATTTTCCTGCTCCTGTGCCAGTTACTGAAAATAAAGGCTCGTTTCTCCCATTATAATGAGCTACACTTTCAATAATTCACAGGGAGTTTTTTACTGGGCTTTATTTTTAATCTTCATCACAAGGCTATAAAATTTGTGCCACCTTTCCAAGCGCTCCTGAAGGATCAGCAGGAGGAGAAGGGAAGCGCAGATTTGCTGCAGTTCATTTAGTGGGATTTTCCTGTGCTCTTTTGGAACTACTATTATTATTATTGTTATTATTATTATTATTATTATTATTATTATTTCCACTGCTTACTACTGAGGGAAGACAAAGGTTCAGGGAGGACTTTGAAGGAAATTTGGGCCCCAAAGATGCCCTCCAAGGTGTTGTTTTAGAGACAACATTTTCTATTCCTGATTATTTTGATACCTGCAGAAATGTCTGAAGCAGTGGAATCCTTGCAAAACCATTCCAGGCTAAAAAAGTGGGGTTTTCCCCCCCTCTCTTTGAATTGTTTCTTACCAGGTTTGAGGTATGACACCTTCATATATGCTCTGTGCATACATATTTAATTTTCCATACAGAAAGTTCTGCCTGTCTTCAGGGACAGGATGTGGAACTTTTGCAACATTAATCTGGAAGCATCATGAATTATGGTGCTATTTCTGACCGCTTTCTTCATCTGTATGAAATGATTATTTGACAGAACAGCCGTTCAATATTGTTGGAATAATTATTATGCTTGTTTAATACATCAGTTTGAGCTGTTATTATGGATTCTTTGAAATGCTGGATAATTACATAATTAGGAAACGCTCTATCAGTGCCTTTTAGGGCAAAGCAGAGCTTCCCTAAAAGATCTTTTATTCACCCAGGACTAAAACTTGGGAAAAGAGGGAGGAATCTATGGCACCATGAATGGTGATTTGCCATAAATTCCCACTTTTTGTTGGCTCCTCCTCGTGCCCTCATGGCGCTGCACATCCCTAAAATCACGAGGTGCTCTGGTTATTTCCACATGGATTTCCAAACGTGCTAAAATGGCTTTTTCTAACCAGAATGGTGTCTTGAGCCTGGCACAAGCCAAGAACTGGGGATTCCATGGGATCCCATGGCCAGCAAAGCCACTCTTGGCCTTTCCCTCTCCCTCTGCTGCTGCCCGGCAGGAGTGCAGCACCTCTATTGATCCTCAGCCTCCTGGAGGTTTATTAACACGTTATTAATTAGCACACGAGGCCAGGGGAGGTTTGCCAGCACCTTCACCTGCCACTCCCAAACTCATCACCTCCCCCTGCACTGGAAAGGGCTTTTTTTTTCCTCTCTCTTTCTAAGAAAGAATCCAGGGAGGGGTGTGAAGAGTGCTGCGGGCAATCTGGAGAAGATGGAATTTCTTAATTTGAGAAGGATGGACCCGGGTCACCTCGGGCAGCCCAAGGGTGGGCAGGAGAGGCTGTGCTGGGTGCTGGATCCGCAGCCCTGGCTGCCTCAGCTCAGCGCTTGGGACATTTATTAAGAATAAAGCAGGGGTTGGAATGAGGCTCCTTGAACATCGCGGGGAGGATTTGAGCCGAGCTGTGTCTTTTGATTGAATTTTCCTCCCTTTGTTTGAGCTCCTCTGCGGTGAGGGGAGGCAGCAGCACCCCCTCAGCTGTGAGACCCCAGCAGCCCTGGCCCCCTCCCCGTTTTTGGGGGGACAGCTGGTGCTGTCGGCTGAGCAGTTCCATCACAGCTCCCCTCTGCTGTCACCGGGAGACGCGGCGGAACAAAAACAAAAGACGTGACAAATTTGTCCTTTTCTCTTTTATAATTAACCAAAATATCTCGTTGTGTAGCAAAGCGTGGCTCCTAATTAACAGACAGGCGAGAGGCTATTTTTAAAATCCAGACCCCCAGTAATTATATTTGCAGCAGAGAATGATATTTCAGTCAAACGCGACAGACAGTGAGCCAAGCTCCCATGTGAGGCAATTAATATTTCACACCTGCCAAGCAAATCAGCGGCAGGGAGGGGAGGGGATGGCATTGATGCTGCACTGGGGGGGCCCTGCCTGCTCATGGAACACCAAAAATCCTTCACTTGGCTGTGGGGTGGCCGCTGAAGCAGCATTGGCTGCTGTGGGGACAAAGAGAGTTGGCCAAAATGGCCAGCGGGAAATAGAACGGGGAGAGGATCCACGGGAAGGCTGGAAAGGGGAGAGAAATAATCAGAAACTGAAACAATCAGCTCTGCCTTTCCCAGTACAAAGTTATTTTTCTTCTCCTCCACCCCTGGCTTGGGCTCCTTTCCTCGCCCAGGGCTCTCCAGGAGCTCCCGAGGCTGGAGCTGCCCCTCTGCTGCGAGCTGCCCACATCTGCGAGTTCCTTTTCCCTGTTCTGGAGACAAAAGCCTGCGTTTTCCTTGCCACTGTTTGTGCAGCTCAGGATTAACCTGCCCATTCACGGGTAATGTGTCAGCCTTTGGATGCTCTGGAAGCTGGGAGGAGATTCACGGGCGTGTGATGCCATCTGCTTCATCGGGAGGGTTTGGAAACCTGACGTTCAATTTGTTCTGCAGGATTTGACGGCGGATTATTCTCCAGATTCCAAAATAATTAAAGGAATCAAAAAGCAGAAAGAACGATGAGGAGGAGGAGGAGGAAGCAGAGGGAGGGGAGGCAGCTCTCAGCCTGTGCCCTGGGTAGGACAGGCTGACGAGCCCTGCCCGGGGAGGTTTGCTGTCCTTTGTTCCTGTGCTTGGCAAAAAATTCCCACAAGCAGCGAGGAGGCAGCAGGGTGATCCTGGAGAGCAGCAGAGCCTCGGTCATCCCTTATTCCTGGGTAGTTCTAAAGCTTTTGTGTTTATCCCTTATTCCTGGGTAATTCTAAAGCTTTTGTGTTTAACGAAGGAGCTGGCCAGGGGAAGGGGTTGTTCGATGTCAAACACTCTGTGCAAGGTGCCCCGGGCACTGCAGCTCTGGAAATTTCCCTTCCAAATTATGGAGGAATCTCACCCAGGCAGGAGCCTCTATTGACCTCCTGCCACTGTCCTAATGAGAAAAGATGATGGTTAAACTCCAGGGGGAGGAAAAGCAAACAAACCTCCTTTCCTCCATAAAAACAAACCCGCAAACCTGTAACAATTAATCTGAAACCGGCCAGGAGAGGTCCCAGGACGAGGTTTGCATTTCCAAGGCTCTCTCTGAAGCGCTCCTGGTAAGTGATGGAGCCTGAGCCTGCCCAGATCGATCGTGTGGCCTTTGCCACCCCAGAGCTTTCTGTAAATGAAGCGGCGTCACCTCCCATCACCAACCCCTCCCTGAGATAACAGATGGAGCTGTGTCCCACAGGATCCAGGAAAAGTCCTTTTAGGTGGAGAAACCAGTGAGTTCAGAGCATTCCTCATCCCAACCTCCCCGTGTGAATTCCCTCAGTCCTCCCTCTGCCCCGGCCACACGGAGCAGCTCTTGTGACCCTGCTGTGGCCACCAAGGTGCCACCCTGAGCATGGAGGGGACAGGGGCTGTGCCTGGAAAGCTCCTCCTGGGCCTGAAACTCTTCCAGCTGCTCTGGGAGAGTCATTAACTCTGTTCCTGCAGGAAGTTCTGCACCTTGGTCATTTCTAATGCATTTTTTTTATTATCTCATGAATGTATTTTTCCACCACAGGACTGAGAAGGAAAGTTTGGGATGGTGCTGATGATTTGGATGCTTTTTCATGGAATCATGGAATCACACAATTGGAGACTGCCCTGGGTGGGAAATGACATTAAAATTCATCCCATCCCACCCTGCCATGGCAGGGACACCTCCCCCTGTCCCAGGCTGCTCCATCCCCATCCAGCCTGGCCTTGGGCACTGCCAGGGATCCAGGGGCAGCCACAGCTGCTCTGGGCACCTGTGCCAGGGCCTGCCCACCCTCCCTGGGAAGGATTTTTTCCCAAAATCCCATCCAAACCCGCTCGGTGCTTCACCTTCAGCTGGGCCCCCTCAACAGCACTGAGATACACTGGGATTTGTGGGATAAAACAGCCCTGATTTTAAATGGGAATTCTGTGGGATGTTCCTGTTGAATGTGACCGTGCTGTGAGTCCCAGCTCCTCCTGAGCTGCCCCTTGCTCCCCTTCCCAGGAGGTTTCATTGGATACCATCTACTTCCATATGCACTTTGATTCCCAGTGATCCTGGGAGCTTTTTGTTCTATTATTCACCGTGGGTCTGTGCTGTCTGCGCTTATTATGAGCCATCAGAAGGTACCTGGGAGTCTGCAGCCTTCCCAGCCACTCCTATTGTACAAACACATCAATAAATAAGTGGTGTCTGAATTTAGCTGTGAGCTCGTAACTGCTGGCAGAGCCCTGTCATTTTTTCAGGTCATCTGGCACGGCTGTTGAAGTAGTTTTGCTGTTGCATCCTTCTCTTCAGGAGACAACCAAAGAAGTGGCTCTTAGATTTCTATTTCCTTTTTATTTATCCCTCTAAGAACAAGGGCACGACTTCAAACTCCAGACAAAAGGAGGTTTGGAATGCAGGCCCTGGCAGTTCCTAGAGCAGTGGGTCAGGAGCAGCAGGAGTCAGTAATGACCGAGGATGCTCCTGTCCCTGTATTTGAACAAATCCTCCTTTGAAAAATGGAAAGCCTCATCCCTCTGGGGCCTCATTTCCCAGGTGGAAAACAGCAGCACTTTATTATCAGCAATTGCCAGGGTGGAGACAAGAGCCCTCTGCAGCCCCGTGCCCCTGGAGCTGCTGGAGCTTTTCATCGCTGCCTCTGATGGGTTCCACATCCCCCCTGATGCTCCAGGAACACCTGGCACTGAGCTGGCACTCACTCAAAGCCATTCCTTTATTTCCTAATTACAGTTTTGGTTTCTCTCTCAGAAACACCACCAAAGTTGGGTTTTTAAAGGCTGTGCTTCCTCTGCATGAATTGCAGCTGGAAGGAGGGGATCTCCCTTGGAAACAAAGGCAGTGGAACTGAGATTTGTTTTCCCTAATTCTCTGGGCAGAGGGGATGCTCAGCAGGAGGCAGCCTGGCTCCTGGCAGGTGGAAACTTGGGATCGACCAGGCAACCCATCAGGTGGTTGTATTTGAAGTGTATTTGTAAAGACAATAAATTAAGCACATAAAAGCAGCCAATAGGAGACATTTTTTCACCAAAAGGTCGGTCAAGAATTGGAAAAGGAGACCCAGGGTGGAATCCCCATCCCTGGAGGGATTTAAAAGATGTGTGGATGTGGCACTTGGGGCCATGGGTGGGATTGGCAGTGCTGGGGAACGCTGGACTCAAAGCCCTCTTCCAACCTAAGCGATTCCACGAGCCCATAATTGCCTTTAGAACGAGCAGCATTGCACACAGTGGTTATTTTGAATTAAATTTTAAATTAAACATCTCACCCATCTCGGATTCTGCTCGCTTGGGGCATCCCCAAGGTGGACTTGCTGCAGTGCTGGGATGGATGGAGAGCCCCAGCCATGAATCCAGCTCACATGTTCCTATGACACCCAGAAACAGGAGAAGTAAATTGCAATTAGCAGGCTGCAGATCCGGCTGGAGGAGCCAATCTTCGCCCTGAATTACCAGACTTATGCTTTAATGATTTTTATCAGTGTTTCATGGTGCTGCTGTTTATTATAGTTAAACATTTTGGAGGGGGCAGCAATGGAAAGCAATCAATGAAATCAGGTTAATGAGAATCTGACACAGTCCAGGGCTCTCATGGATGGGGGCAGGAATGTGACTGGTCCAGCTCTGTCCTCTCCTCTCTGGCCTCTCACATTCCTGCAGCTCCTTCTTGGTCCTGGTGTATTCAGCTCATTTTGGTACATTCAAATTAGTGGGGAAATTTCCAGAAGAATAAAAAGAAATCAGATTTAGAGGATATCTTGGTGCCTCAACACACTGAGAGTAGCTGCCTAAAATCACGCTTGGTGCATCTGATGGCACCCAGGGATACAGCCACACCCTGCAGAGATGGGTAGTTCACTTATTTAATCTTCCCAAGGGATAATCATAAAATTCCTGGATGGTTTGGGGTTGGAAAACCCCAATTCTCCAATTCCACTCCTGCCACAGCAGAGACACCTTCCATTCTCTCAGGTTGCTCCAAGCCCCATCCAACCTGGCCTTGGACACTTCCAGGGACAGGATAGCAAAAAAAAAAAATATTGGATTTAGAATTAAAACCCATACATATATGGTATTTTTTTTCCTCTATTTTTTTTAACTTGAGCAAATTCTTGCCTCTTCATAACCCTTCCAATTTAATTGTGTTCTGCTATATATCACCCTCTTGCACAGCTACTTACACACAGCAGAAGCATTTCTCCAAGAGAAACAGCTGAACAAATCCTTCAGAATCTCAGACTTCTGCTCTTCAGATCATATCTTTTATTCCAAAAAGCTCTTGGAAATCTTTTCTAAAAAAATTTTTAAAAAAGAAAAAAGAAAAAGATGCATGGCTGCTGCAAGTCTAACACACTGTTAATAAAAGTGGTCTATTAAAACAAATTGCTCGGTATGATCACCCTGCTAAAATCAATATCTTCAAATGATAAAGCAAATATGAAGTGCACACACCACTCCAGGCAGGCAAACCATCTGCTGGAGAGATTGCTGAGGAGCTTTTACGCCTCAAAGTTTTACTCTGAGACTGTTGGTTCAAATCTAATCGAGGCAATGCTCATTTACCGCCTCCTGCGTGCTCAGCGCTCTGCGGGCTATTCCCAGGTCTTTAATCCCGCTTTAAGGGCCGGGCTGCGATGTAAATCAAGGCACTTAAGCGTTTTGCCATGAAACTCTTCCCCAGAGGAATATTCTCCTGCAGCAATACCGGAGGTGGAAGGAGTAGGGAGGAATTGCCGCGAAAAACAAAGCGAGAATGGGCAAACCCAGCAGCCTGCAAGGAGGGGATGCTTTTCCCAGCCGCAGGAACAGGGGTTTGGGTGGGAAAAAAGGAATTCTGGCACAGGATGGGCACAGAGCCGGGAGATGCTCGGCCGGAGCCGCTGGAGTGACCTGGAAACAGCAGGAGGCACAGGGAGCAGCAGAGGCAGGAAAGCAGCGAGGCTGCCCCGGCAGCAGGGCTAAATAAAGCTCTTTGTTGTGCTGGGAAGGAATCCCTCCTGGATTTGAGACGGGAAGAAGGAAGAAGGAAGTCCATGGAGATGATATCTCCCCACCAGCACAGCAAAGGCGGCAGCAGAGGGAAGAAGAAAATCCAACAACAGCCCTGAAACTCATCCAAAAACCCCCTCAAATTGTGGTTTTGGCGCTGTGAGGGGAATGGTTCTCACTGAAGTCCTGGGAAAGCCTCGAAGAGAAAAAAAAAAAAGGATTCAGGGGAAAAAAAGGATTCACCCTTTAGCACCTCCCAGTGTCCCCAGCACCCTCCAGTGCAGGAGGGCAGAGTGCCCCGGGCGCTCCCAGGGCGCTTCAGGACACTCTGGGGCAGAAATGGAGGCAGCAGCCTCTCCAGAGCTGCCTTCCCACAGAGGATGCCCTGGCAGGAGGCTCGGGATGCAGTTTCTGAAGGAAGCATTTCCTGACCCAAGAGTTACGATATTATTACACCACCATGCAAATCCCGGCACAATAAAACACATGGATGACAAGTTTTTAAGGAAAACACAATGAGGATGGTGATGTCTGAGCAGCTTTGGGGCTCTTTGCCCTCTTTTAGGTGAATCCCGTCTGTCCATCCCTCAGGAACTGAACCCCATCATTCATCCCTCAGGAACTGAACCCAAATCATTCATCCCTGAGGAACTGAACCCAAATTATTCGTTTCTCAGGAACTGAACCCCATTTGTCCATCCCTCAGGAACTGAACCCCATTTGTCCATTCCTCAGGAACTGAACCCCATCATCCATTCCTCAGGAACTGCCTGCTCAGAACCCAGTTTGTGTTCCGCTGCAGGGACAGGAGCTGTCCTTGCTCAGCCCTGGGCAGGATTTGGTGCTGCACCAGAGCAGATGTGATCCCAACAGCATTTTCCTAGGAGAAACAACCCCAACTTCTCTAAATCCCATTTTATTTGCAGCTCCATGCTCTTCTCTGGCTGTCCACCATTCCCAAAAGCTGGATCTCCTCCTGCAGCATCTCCTCCTCCTCCATCAGGAGTTTCTGGGGGCTGAGTGTGCTGGATGCAGGAGAGGAGCTGTCATTTCCAGAAGGAGCTGCTCTGGCTGGGAATGGGGCCTGGCATGCAGAACTTGTGTCTTTTGAGGTTTCCTCGTGGTGTGGCCCTGATCCAAGTGCCTCCACGTGCCTCTGGAAGTGCTGTGGAGAGTTATTGCTCACTCCAGTTTAAGTGGGAAAGGTTTTAAAATGCTTTGAAACTCGTGAATGGCAATGGGGAGGTGGGTGTAAGGTTGATTTATTTGATGTGATTTTGCACAGGAATAGCCCTCGAACACTGCACATCCTCTGGGTCAGCAGTGCTGCTGCCTTGGGAGGATGGTGGGAATGGGATTATTTCATCTGTCCGAAATAGCAGCTTTTAAGAGGTGAGGAAATGACTGCACCGAAACCATTGTGTGCCATCTGCCTGCTAAAATACTTATAGAAAACATGTTTCCTGGCATATAGCTTCCCAGCCATATGTCTATTGCATCATTCACAATTAAATTAAATCACCCTTAAACACTTGGACAAAATCCCAGCCCGTGTGAGCGAGCCCTCATCGCGGTGCTGTATGAAATTTGGACACTTGATCCCGTAAATGTTGGGTTGGAATGGGCTCAGGCGTTGTTAACCTGATACAGCTGATGCTGAGTGCTGCAAGATAATTCATGGGCATGTTCCTTATTGTGGTCTTTCAGTTTCTGGCCATGAAGGTTGTGTTGGGGCTCCGAGAGAAAGGAAATCATTCTGCAGGATTTGCTCGCAATGTGCTTGAGTGGCTTTGAACAGGTTTAAAGGGAGAGTTGTGTCCATGAGAAAAGCTGGTGTCTCCCACTCATGGAATAAACAGAAATAACTGGAGGGTCTGGTCACAGCTGGATATTGGGATATTCAAATAGGTGTGTGCAGAGAATCATCCACCAGCAAAGCCTGGCCTGCTCCTTGTTAGGCTGGCTCAGCTTTTTGTCAGCTGTGCGGGGAAGGAGGGTCCCACTGCCATCACGCCTGTCCAGCACAGCAGCTCCTGTGCCACAGGCATGGCCAGGCTCCAAAACCTGAGTGGCTGGATGGATGGAAGCATCCTTAGGTCTGTCCACAGAAATCCTCTAAGGACAGTGCATTCAGTTAAAGAATAATCTTAATAAGTCACTTCTTTGTGGGTTTGTGGCTCTTCCTTTGAGGAAACGTTGGATTTCCCTGTGCTCAGCTGAGCCACTGTCCCAAAAGGAGTTCTGTGGGCTGGTCTGACATGGGTAGTGCATAAATAGGAATGAAATCCCACATCTCTGACACAGGGAATGGTGTTCCAACCCAAACCAGCTTCCACTGGAAACCAAACCCACGAGCTTCCCCTGCATGGTGTCTGCCAGACCCAGCCACGGCCTATTTTTAGTCCAGCTCTCTATTTCTGGTCTGGTTTTGAAAGGTGAGACAAACCCAGCAGCCAAACCTGGATGATGCCGTTGGTTTCTTTGATCCCGAGCAGCCTGGGCTATGGAAAGTGTCCCTGTCCAGGGAGGGGTGGAATGGGATGGTCTTTAATGTCCCTTTCAACCCAAACTACTCTATGGATCTATCACTTTGATTTCTAGTCATGTTATTCAACCCAAATTCTCACTTTCATAGACAAAAACATATCTGTTATTTAAATAAGACTCTTGTCTCACTCTGCCTTTCACATTTCATCTCTGAATTCATTTTCTGTGCTGATATGCAATGTAAAACCTGGTTACACACTGAGTCAGGCGCTTCCCAATGTGTGTGTGTCTGTTTGACGGAGGAAAAAAGGGAAAAAAGGGAAAATTCTTGGTGGGGGCTGTTGGAGTCAGCAGGGTTGTGCCCACACTCGGGTTTTAAACCACATTTTACCAGGATATTTTGGCCTTTAATAGCTGTGTGTGGCTGTCAGTCAGTAATAGATTACTGAACATAATAGAAATCTTTATATAGATGTTGGAGTCCTTTGCTGAGCTACAGATGTTTCCTTCCAAGAAAGATTTTCCTGCCACAGAATCACAGAATGCTTTGAGTTGGAAGGGACATTTAAACATCATCTCATCCAACTCCTGTACTATGCTAAAAGCAAAAGCTACTGGAATTTTGTCCTACAATAAATGTTGAAATATTATTTGAGGATTTCTTTGTAGGTAACACCATCCTGCCATATTTTTGTGGTTTTTTTAATCCTTTGCTGGCTGTAGCCAAATGATGGCCATTCCAGCCCAGGGCAGGGGCTTAGAATGAGATTTTAGGTCCCTTAAAACCCAAACCAGTTTCTGTGATTCTGTGACTGTGTTACAGGAGCATCCACAAAAAGATTTTTGACATATTGATACATTGAGTAAGAGCTTCCTCATCCTTCTCTCTACAGCTTTTTTTTCCTGTCCACCTCATTCTTCCATTTCCTGTTCTCAATGACTCCTTTAGTCACCTCATCATCCAGCTGTAAAAGAAAAGATGGAATTAAGACTGAACTGGAGTTGAGTTTCCAAAAATCACCTATTTTTTATACCCAAAGGCCAAAATTTGACTCCCAGACTGGTTTGGGTCAGAAGGGATCTTAAAAATCATCTCATTCCACCCCCTGCCATGGGCAGGGCCACCTTCCACTATCCCAGGTTGCCCCAAATCCCATCCAGCATGGCCTGGAACATTCCAGGGATGGACATTCCTATGTGAGGTCACAGAGCATCCCTCATCCTGCCCTTCCGGAGCTGCTCCCACGTGTCTGCAGCGCAGGCACTGAAGAACCAGAGCCAAGTTCCCACTTGGTGAGGCTCAGCCTGGTAATAAATCTGCAGGCAGTGTTCTGTGCTGCTCTCAGGGCTCCCACCCAGCTTTCCTAACCAGCTCAGGGAAGTTTTTGCTCTCCCATCCTGCTCCTGCTCCAGGTTTAATGCCAAAGCTTTTGCCCCTGGCTTTTTTCTGCCCCAGACCTTCTCCAGCCCACCTCATTTGTGCTCCCTGTTTGACTGGAGTCAATTCAGTGGAGACAGTGGAGTTACTTCTCCTCGGGTCAGCGATTTCACATCCTTGAGTACCTTGCTTAATTTGCTGGGGAAATTTCTGATTCTGAAGCTCATGTTCAGCATTCTCCTGTTTGCCACGGTGCCAGGACCACACTTGGGGCTTGCTGGGATGGACCTGGGGCTTCCCCACATCCCTGCTGTCCTCGGGCTGTGCTTGCCGTGCTCGGAGGGAAGCTCAGCTGCAGGCTTGGCTGCAATCCCTGCACCCAGCTGCATCAGTACCTGCCTTCCCTCGGACAGGAAAGCAGCAGCTCTCAGGAAAGAGTTAATCCCTGCGAGCCTTTGGGATCCTTTGCTGGGGAGAGGGCTGATCTTTTGTTTGTTTTGAAGCTGCTGGCAGGAAAGTGGGGAGGAGAAAATTACCTAAGTGATAGTGAGGTTGCCATGAACTATATAAAACTGAGAAATCAAAGCGGAGAAACTCCACCTCGCAGTCCTGAACCACAAGCACAACCCCTGAAGAGAAACCCACCCCAGCAGTGAGTGATCTCAAAGGCTTGAACTCCAACCAAGCTGCATGAGCTCAGAGCTGCTGCGGGACTGAGCCCGGCGCTGTCCCGGCCGGATCCCGCCGCACCGGGAGCAGGGAACGCCGATTTTGGGAACTCTCACAGCCATGAAGTGGAGGCAGCTCCTCTGCATCGCCGTCTGCGTGGTGGGGCTGGCTGGTGAGTATTGATCCCCAAACCCCCGGGTCACACCAGGCACCGCGGCAGCTCCTGGCAGCAGCAGCTCGGGGGGAAGATGCTTCTCCAGGATTTTTGGGATTCGAACATTTGGGATTCCCACCGAGAAACCCTGCGGTGACATTTACAGAGCGGCGTTTGCAAAAGCATCCCGGTCAACACAGGGGAAAAAACTCACAGCTGCTCTGAAAAGGACAGGGATTGGGATCTAAACTCCCTAGGAAGTCCTGGATAACACGAGGGGATGGGAATGCAGCAGGCAAAGAGAGCAGCCACAGTTCAAGTTCTCTCAGCCTGCACTAGTGTAAACGAGCCACGCTTTTGTTTTGTGGTTGGAACTAAACATTTGCTGAAAATCAAATGAATCTCCATAAATATTAAAATCTCCTATTGCAGCTCTTCAAATATTCATCATATGAAGCAATGAATAACAGCACCGAGATTTCCTCTAGGTGCTACTTTTTAAAGGGTTATATGTTAGGGAAATATCATTTTTGTTCCAAACCCAACAGCCATGAGGTAATAAAAAAGGACTAAAAAAGTGAAGCAGCACTCTGTGTGTTGCCTGGTGTGCTGGGACAGGAGCCAGGAGCCTGCGGGTGTCTCCTCAAATGTAATTTTTTCTTACTCACACGAATGTGAGCGATGAGATCGATTGCAGGAATTCGCTGGGTTTTGTTCTCCTTTTTTCACAGAGCTCCTTTCATGCTCCCCTGGCTGCCCAGGTAAATTGCTCACCTGAGCTTCTGGCTGACCCTCCAGTCTGTGTTAATTTTACAGGAACTGGAAAAAAAAAACCAAAACAATTTTATTCATTCAGGAGTGCGAGGCTGGCCTGAGCTGAGGGAGGGTGTGAGGCAAACTTTGAGCTTCAAACCTCGAGTTCCAAACCTTGAGTTCCTTGTACAAAACAAAAGCGATGGAAAAGTGACAAAAAGCTCAGATTTTTGGAAGGAAAAATCTACTGGGCAGCAGAGGCTTTAATGCTGCTGTGTCCTTGCACAGTCCATGCCATCATTCCTGCAGGATATTCCTGGCTGGAAAGTGGAGGAGGCTGATTTCTCCTCGGTGTAGCTGCTGGGAAAAACCAAGCAGCTCATCCTTGGGGCTCTGCTTGTTCCTCAGCTCCGTGGGGAGTCCCAGAGAATCCATCAAAGGCTCCAGTTGTGCAACTCCCATGGAAATCCCAGTTCTGTGGGTTTGGGCTCAAGTTGCTCCTGGCAGCGCTACTGAGGGTGGGAGCAGCAGGCTCCTCCTGCTCCCAGGACACCTTCAGCTATGGCCACGTGTTTTATGGGAAAAAAAATCCCTTGTGCCACACTGGGACAGGGGCAGGAGTCCTACAAATGCTGTGTGTGGATGTGGTGTGGGCAGGATGGAGCTTGGGCTCCGGGATCCAGAGCCCACAGGAGCAAATCCCCTGGGAAACCCAACCTCGAAGGCAGCAAAGCCCCTGGAAATGCTCCTCCTGGCCTCTGCCTGCCTCTGTGGGGCTCTCCCTGAGCTTCAAGGAGCACAGGAGAGGTTTTCAGCCACCCCTGCTCTGCAGAGCGGGCTGCTGCTCCCAGACCCTCCCAAGCTCCTGGGAGGATGCTGTGAGCAGCTGGTGTTGGAAAAGTGGGGATGGATAAAGCACATGGAGAGCTGTCCTGTGCTTGTCTCAGAGAGAACATGGAAAAGGGAGTATGGATTGTATTTGTGCCTAATAAAAACACTTCCTTTCTTTCACTTAACCTTTCATCTTTCTTTTTTTATATATTTTTCATTCATCTCTGCCAAATTTGACTTGTAGAGAAATTGCTTTCCCTGCCATTTTCACACATTCTTCCTTTCCTCCACTTTTGCAACACTTATGAAAGTCCTGAATATCAGGAAAGGGAAAAGAGACTTTAAAACTTCCAGCTGCTCGAGTTTAACATCCTTCAGAGGCTGCTGCTCCAGCCAGGAGAAATCTCAGCCCCGGGAAGGTGCTGGGCTCCCGAGCTGCCCGAGGGGCCCCAGTCCCAAGGAAAGCCCTGGAGCAGCAGCTGGGTTTGGTGTGGCAGCTCGGGGGCTCCCCCAGCCCCCCGGCCCCACACCCACATCCTGTCTGGGCGAAGGAAAAGGGGGAGGGAAGGGATTTTTATCAGATATTTCCAGAGGGAAGAGGGCTCCACCCGCTTGAATTCCTGCCACATGGCTGAGAGCTGCGGAGCTGGAAAGGCATGAGTAATGCCGGCTGCAGTCCTTGGAGGGGCTGCTGAGGGGAGCCGCGGCTGGCTCCAGCCCCAGGGCTCTGCTTCCCGCTGCTCCAGAGCTCCTCTCCTGCATCTCGTGGTTCCTTTACCCTCCTCTCCTGCTCCCGTGGCTCCAGAGCTCCTCTCCTGCATCCCGTGGTTCCTTTACCCTCCTCTCCTGCTCCCGTGGCTCCAGAGCTCCTCTCCTGCATCCCGTGGTTCCTTTACCCTCCTCTCCTGCATCCCCTGTCTCCTTTACCCTCTTCTCTTTCGTCCCATGGCTCCAGAGCTCCTCTGCTACATCCCATGGTCCCTTTCCCCTCCTCTCCTGCATCCCGTGCTTCCTCACCCTCCTCTGCAGCCCAGGACCAGCAGTGCCCTCATGCCAGCTCAGGGCCTCCCTTTGCCAGAGCCCCTGGAGCCCCTGGAGCGCTCATGGAGCTTGGGAATGAACCCAGAGCTGGAGGAGCTCCCCTGGCCCAGGGCTTGTGTGCAAACACACGGAGCCAAGGGCTGAGCAGAGGCTTTGCCAGAGGGGAGCCAAGGGACCTGAGCCAGGGCCAGCTCAGGAGGTGCAGGTCCTGCCTGGAAGTTCCCAGTGGGATTCACCTCCCTCGGTTTTGTTTGCTGTGGGTGCAGGATTGGGATCCAGTGATGGAAATTCTCCTCCTCTTTCCTGAACCTTTGCCACTGCAGAGCTTTTTTGTGGCCCTGGCTTAGTGCTCAGGGATGAGTCTTGGAGTAAGTTTAACATTCATATTGTTGCCTTTTCTTTATTCAATCTAAGATCCTTCCTAAGCCCCATTATTAAAAAATCATTTACTTTTTAAAACCTAGGTGGGTGAACACAGTGGGTGCTGTGAAGTGCAATTTGCTTTCCCATCTCTGCATGGTTTTGCTCCTGCACGTGCTTGCATTGCCAGGTGAAGATTTCTTCCAGGTTAATAAATAGCTTGGCTTAAACTCTAAACCCTCAGTCCTAACAAACTGACAAAGTTTAATAAAGCCATTAAAAATGTATGGTGCAATAAATAACCCTCTTTAACTGAGCACCACGTGGATTATCCAGCCCACATCTGGATCATTATCTATCTCATGAGCCCAAAGATCTCAAAAAAATCCCTCATCCATGTTTTGTGGAAAAGCTCCTGCACATGCTCCAAGAAAGGCAAGAAAAAGAAATCCAAAGTGACAGCTCCTCTCCCAGATCGCACTGAGCAATAGCCAGGCTCCCAGTGCAATATTCAGTGCTGAAAAGGCTTCGATTAGAAATACCCCGGGTGCTTTACAAACATCTGGAGGAGTTCAAAGGTGCTTGGGTGGCTGTGGCACTTGGGGAGGTCAGGCCCAGGCGCTGCATTGTTCTGGTGATGTGAAGTTTCCTGCTGGAGGCCAGGAAAACACGGAGCTGTTCGTAAAGCCCAGCTCTGGCTCCGGGCTGCTCCTTCCTCTGGGCACGCAGTCCTGCCTCCTGCTTTTGATTTGTTAAAAGTCATCAGGAAAACTCGGTGACTAAACCAGCTGGAACTGAGCTGTCTTGGAGAAGAACGAACTTCTCCCCCTGAAATAAAAGCTGTGCCAGAACCTGAATTCCAGCTGCAGACACCTGCACTGAGCCCTCAGCAGGGCCCCCCCAGAGCAGCTGCAGCCCGGGGTGGGATGGGATGGGATGGGATGGGATGGGATGGGATGGGATGGGATGGGATGGATCAGAATGGATAGGGTGGATCAAGATGGATCAAGATGGGTCAGGATGGATAGGATGGATCAGGATGGATAGGATGGATCAGGGTGGATCAGGATGTTTCAGGATGGACAGGATGGATCAGGATGGATAGAATGGGTCAGGATGGATAGAATGGGTCAGGATGGATAGGATGGATCAGGATGGATAGGATGGATCAGGGTGGATCAGGAAGTTTCAGGATGGGCAGCACCAGTGTGGGCAGCAGCCCCACATTTCCCCTCTGGCGCAGCCTCCCAGAGCAGGAGCAGCTCTGTCCCGGTGCCCTGGGGCTTTGCTGTTCACAAGCCCTGCAGGCTCTGCGGAGCCCAGCCCAGCCCTGCTGGCACAGAGCAGCCCCTGCCAGGCCCATCCCAGGGCCCAGACCCCAGCTCCCAGCGCTGGCAGCAGATCCTGCTCGGAGCCGGTGCCTGCTCAGGACCGGCCAGAGCTGCTCCAACTCTCAGGGTGGTTTGGGAGGATGAAGTAACTTTTCTTGGATCTGGAGCTCCCCTGGGCAGAACTACAAATGAAACAACACATTCTGTATGATTTTCTCTTTAGTGCCTGGATAAGAATCTTAAACACCGAGAGCCCTGGGGTAGAGAGCAAAGCTGTTTGTTAAAAGTGGGAATAGATCTTGGGGAGAGGGAAGGTTGAGGAATGGGGAGGAATGCATTGTCACTGACTCACACAGCTCATTTCAGGAGGAAAAGCTGGAAGTGTCATCTCTGTAACGCAGCAGGAAGCAATATATAAACTTTAAGTTAGAGCAGCAAACCACTCTCCAAACATTCTGCTTTACCTCCAAAGATGTTTTCGTTCATGAGTCAGGGCTGATCCCAAGCCAGTGGGAATGTTTCTATTTGCTTTGAGATTGTGCCTGCAACTGTAAATCCAACTTATCTATCCTGAGGCACACAAGTGATCTCTTCCAAGGCTTGATTCTTTCCTCCAAGGATTATAAACCCAAACTGCTCAGAAATCCAGCTTTGTGCAGAGCTTTGTGCACCCACCAGTGAGCTGAGGATGGGGTGAGGGTAGGAACGAGCCTGTTCTCCTCCTCCTGAGAGCCCAGGAGCCCCTGAAAGGGCTGCACCAGAGTCTGGCAAAAAGTTCCGCCCCTGAGCCTCTCCCAGATGTGCCCCGAGCCAATTTGGGGCAAGAAAAAGCGAATTTGGGAGAGCAGCTAAAGCTTTCCTGCTTTCCCCCAGGGGCTCAGGGCTGGGCTGGGGGCTCAGCAGCCCCTAAGAGCTCCCTGTTCCCCCAGGCTGCGCTGCTGGGAGCACGGCAGGCTCCCCCACGCCGACAGCCACGGCCGTGGCAGCAAGGGACAGCAGCAGTGGGACAGCCAGCACTGCCAGCACTGCCACCCCAGGCACAGGACATGCCAACAGCACCAAACCAAGCTCTGGTAACCTCTCCCTTTGCTCCCTCTGTAATTCCTGGTAGCTTCTGTGGTAATATTTAGATTTATTTGGTGCACAGGCTTGCACCGTTAAGGCATGGTTTATGCTTTCAAAAACAAAAGAGGCTGAACGTGGTCAAAAGCTTTAATTCCACCCAAAAAATCCCACCTGGGGACACCCAACCCAGGCAGCTCAGCCCCATCCTGGTCAAAACTAAAAGCTCAGTAATATTTATCTCACGTTGGAGACAAACACCTGTAAGAGACCCTTTGGGAGGAGAGGACAAGGGACAATGGCTTTAAGCTGGAGGAGGGGAGGTTTAAATGAGATATTGGGCAGGAATTGTTCCCTGGGAGGGTGGGCAGGCCCTGGCACAGGTGCCCAGAGCAGCTGGGGCTGCCCCTGGATCCCTGGCAGTGCCCGAGGCCAGGCTGGATGGGGCTGGAGCAGCCTGGGACAGTGGGAGGTGTCCCTGCCATGGCAGGGGTGGCACTGGATGGGATTTGAGGTCCCTTCCCACCCAAACCAGTCTGGGACTCCATCCTGGGAGGCTCTGAAGGGCTCTCAGGCGATGAGAGGACGCAGGGAGCCATTCCCTGGTGCTGTTTGGGATCAGCGCCTCCTCTGGAAGCCTCGGGGCCAAGGAGGAGTTGGGGGCGATGCCGAGGGGTAGCACCCGTGCCTGGTGGCTCGGAAATGAGCCCATCGTCCCCATGGGGGGTGTGCGACAATCAGGCGGCAGCACCAGGGCTAAGGAGCGCTCCTTGGGGAGCCAAAGACTCCGCGCTGGCCGCAGCAAATCAACCGCACGGAGCTTCCCGGCTTTCACCTTCCTCCCGTGTCCTTCTCCTTGCGTTTCCTCCAAGCAGAAGCCACAGCCGGGTCCGTGGCCACCGGCCCGACATCTGCAGGGCTCCCGGGGCAGCTGAACACGAGCCCCCAGCCCAGCCCGACCCCCAGCTCGCTGCCGGGCACCTCCCTGGAGCCGCACGGGAGCGCGGGGGTCTCCACATCCCAGAGCCCCCCGGCACAGCCCAGGGATGGAGCGGACACCTCGGGCTCCACGGTGGCCAGGACCAGCTCTGCGGCCACCCCGGAGCATCCCCGGGGACCAGCGGCCAGCACAGCCCCGCAGCCCGGCGGGGACAGCCCCGAGGTGAGGACGGGGCCGGGCGGGGAGGCTGGGGGGTCCCGCAGCCCCGGCACTGACAGCAGCGCTGGGGCTCTCCCCGC
Source organism: Anthoscopus minutus (assembly GCA_013399455.1). Classification (NCBI taxonomy): domain Eukaryota; kingdom Metazoa; phylum Chordata; class Aves; order Passeriformes; family Paridae; genus Anthoscopus; species Anthoscopus minutus. The sequence goes on along the minus strand of VWYI01001431.1, from coordinate 63,835 downwards.
AGCCTCCCCGCGCTGCCATCGGCTGCCACGGCGCCAGGGACGAGGGTGACACCGGAGCCATCTGCCTGCGGCTCAGCGAGGCCAACACCTGCGTGAGTGCCCCGGGGGAAGGAGCAGCGGGAGGGGCTGCCAGGCTCCCTCGGGAAGCTCGGGGCGGGGGGATCCCATCGCTCATCCCTGGGGCAGAGCCTGGGGAGGGAGGGGATGGTCCCAGGAGCGTCACGAAGAGTTAGATCCCAAAGGGATCGCAGCACGTCCAGGGGAAATGCGACCTCCCAGCTGCAGAAATCCTCCTTTATTCTTTGAGCTCTGGGGTCGGTTCGGCCTCTGAAGCATCTCCCACCGAGTCCAACAGGAAGCTGCCTTTGTTCTTCTTCTTCCTCTTCCCTGTTGGGAACAAAAGTGCCCTTTTTTGTCTTGCCAAGTGCCCTAGGAAAGAAAACAGGGCACTGGAAGGAGCTGCTCAGTGTCCTCAATAGCTCCTGAGGGAATTCCAGGCCCTCCGTGACCGTCCTTGGCCTTGTGCACCAAAAATTACTTTAATTTTTTTTTTAAATGATTTTCATTTTTAACAGCAGAGAGGGTCTCTTGCGGGTAGGATGAAGAAATCTTTCCCATTGGAGGCACAGCCCGTCCCAGAGGATGGAAGGTGCTGGATCTTGTGAGACAGCAATGCCCCGGGTGTGAAATATGTCTAAACCAGACAATTAAATTTTGTCACTCAGCCACGCTGCTGCCACTTAGGATGAGTCTAACTTGGCTTTCCTCTGCAGATGAGTGATTAAATGGCATTTAGGCTCGTTCCTGTTTACAGGGGCAGCGCTCGAGCAGGAATCCACCGGGAAACTCCTGCGGGAGCCCGCGACTCCGATCTCAGCTGCCATCTAGTGGGCTCGGATCCCGTCCGGGCACGGGGTTCGCGCATCCCGGCTACAAAGGGATGCATCCAGCGCATGCAGAGCATCCTACAGAGTCCCAGCTCACACCCCCGAGCCCTCCCTCCACGTGAAACAACCCAAACATCCCCAAACAATTTTCTGGAGGCTCCCTCGCCTCGGCAGCCCTGGGGTGGGAGCCGGCGGCTCAGGCTGGAGCTGGGAGCCAGATAAGAGCAGTCCTGGAGGGGAGCAGCCAGGAGGGACCGCCTGTCCCTCTCTCCAAATGAGCAATCAGCTGGCACCGGGCGCCGCTAATTGCAAAGGGAAACTCTGACACTCCGATGAGTTCTTTCCACAGCAGAGAAAGGAAAACACACACTTGGGTCTCTTGTTCCATCTTGGCCTTCCTCTGCCCGAGCCAAGCTCTACAGAGGCAGCTGAGAATGATTTGTTTGTTGTTCTCCCGTGGAGGAGTTTCTGCGTTTCTGCGCTCTCGGAGGATGGAGGGACCCAGCGCGGTCCTGGGGCGGTGCCGGGGCAGAGGGAGGCGGGCACCGAGCCCTGCCCGGGCCCGGGCGATTCTCCTGCACAGCCCCAGCGAGGGCAGGGCAGGATGGGTGCAGCCGTCTCTGGGGTGGGCACAGCGAGGCTGAGAAGGGTTTTAGCAAGGCTGGGCTCTGTCTGCCAGCCTGGCTGGGGCTGGAAACAGCCCCCAGGAGACAGCCCATCCTGTCCGATCCAGAAACTGGCCCACAAAGCCTGCAGCTCCTCACTCCTCTTCGAAGCTCTTTCCCCCCAGAGTCAGTTCAGCTCTAAAATGTGAGAAATTTGTGGTGTTTTACCTAGCCTTTGATCAGCAACCTAGCAAAAACATTGAAGACATTTCCTAAACAGGAAGGCTCAATGCTTCTTTGTTATTTCCCTCCTTCCCCAGCCCCTGCCTGGGACTCCGAAACAATAGGGCTCTTCAGTTATTCCAGTCCAAAAACTGGAGAGACTTGCCATGCAATTCAGAGCCTAAATTTAGCTTTGTTTAAATGCCATTTTCAAGAGTTGCTAATAATATCTCCATTTAATTTATTCTCATTAAGACATTAGTACCTCTACCTCCAAGGTGTTGGGGCAGTTTCTGGGAGGAGAGGGTCTTACACCCAGCTCAGCTTTGCAGGGCACAGAGGAGCCACCAAAATTCAAATGGGAAAGCACAACCCCCCCAGCAGTGTGGCTGAGGCAGAGGATTGCTCAGTTTGCTTGGTTTAATGGCTGCTCCTTCTGAACACTTTGCAGGAACACTTTTTGGAGAGGAAGGGATTGGATTTATGGCAAGCGGTATGTGAAAATAGAACCCACACCATGGACTCCCCCTGTGAGATCAAACTCACTCCATCCAGCCTGGACAGGGACTGTTTGCTCCTCATCCTCAAAGGAGAGCAAGGTCAGTGGAGGTCACTCCTTGGCTGTGGTCCACAGACAATGGTGAGGGCAGTGGGACAGGGATTCCTTGTGGGGAAGGGCTGTGAGACAGGTCCTGGTTGGAGAAACCTCTCTGCAATTCTGCTCTTTCTTCTGGGGTCCTGCTGCATCCCTGGAGCCATGGAACTGCCAGCAGGAGCAACCTTGGCTCCTCTGTGCACAGCCAGGCTCTTTGGTGTGTGTGAGCTGCAGAGTGTGTAATTCATGCGTGGAATGTATGGATGTGATGTGTGTGTGAGGTGTGTGATGCACATATTTAATGTGTGTGATGTATGCATCTAATGTGTGTGTTGTGTGTGATGTTCATATCTAATGTGTGTGATGTTCATATTCAAGGTGTGTACATTATACATTTAATGTTCATATCTCACATGTTTGATGTACATGTCTATTGTGTGTGAGGTTCATATTTAATGTGTGTGATGTTCATATTTAATGTGTGTGATGCACATATTTAATGTGTGTGATGTATACATCTAATGTGTGTGTTGTGTGTGATGTTCATATCTAATGTGTGTGATTTGTGAGATGTTCATATTAAATGTGTGTGATGTTCATATCTAATGTGTGTGATGTACACACCCAGTGTGTGTGACGTACATTATGTGTGCCATGTACTCTACTGTTTTCAACCTTGCAGATCCTGACAAACTTCTGCACACGCTCCAGAGGTCTCGCTGGGAAAAGGTAAATGCCTGAAGCAAATTCAGCTGCAAAAAATGCCTGGCCAGGTGGCTGGAGGGGTGAGAGTTTTAGATGGTCAGCTGAGGCTGGGGGAGATGCTGAGGCTTGGGCCAGCTGCAGTTTGGAGGGGCCTGAGGAGTGTAGAGATCCCTGGCAGTGCCCCAGGCCAGGCTGGACGGGGCTTGGAGCACCCTGGGACAGTGGAAGGTGTCCTGCCCATTCACTGGATGATTTTTAAGGTCCCTTCCAGCCCAAACCAGCTGGGATTCTGTGGTTGCAGCCAACCACCGCTGAAGCTGTGCTGCAGCACAAGAGACCCAGTGCAAGCCATGGAATGCTTGCCATGGCTCTGTGAAACACTGCAGCATTTGCTTAGCGAGGGTTGGACCCCAACAACGACTCTCAGCATGCAACTGGCACTCGGCTCCTTCAAAGGACCAGGCTGACATCAGTGAATTCCTCCTCCCAGCGCTGCCCTGAGGCTGCCATTGGCTCGTGGGGCTGAGCCCCAGGTGGCTCTCAGGGTATAAATGGCAGAGCTGCAGCACTCAGAGAGATCTCAGCCAGGTGTGCTCCAGAGGACAAAATTCCCTGTGCCACAGGAGACTCCAGGCTGGGAATGAGGACATGAGGGCTCCCAGGGCTGGGGCAGAGCTGGGGCAGCAAAGCCCAGCTCTGTTTACGTGCAGTTTCCCAAGGAGGTGAGCAGCAGCATTGTTTGAAGCCTGTGCAGCAGATGCAAACGTTTCCTGTTTGTCCCACTCCCGGCTCTCCTTGGTGTTTTGGTGGTTTGCTTTTTTTCCAGCTTGGAATAGAATCCCTTAAAAAGGAAAGCACGAGGAGCCACCAGGACTCTTCTCAGAAGACCCTGATTGCCCTGGTCACATCTGGGCTGCTGTTGGCCCTCCTGGGCCTGGCTGGATATTTCCTGATGAAGCGGCGCAGCTGGAGCCCCGCGGGACAGAGGCTGGTCAGTGCTTACAGGTGGCAGAGCCCCAGATAGAGAGGAGCCCGGCAGCACGGGGGGGTCCTGGGGGGGGACAAGGGGATGCCCACCCCCTCTGGCTCTGTGCTCACCCCCATGTGTGTCCCCAGGGCAGGGGCACTGCACAGGGGGAGGGGGAACCTCTCTGGTCTTCCAAAATCAACTCCTGCAGCAGCACCACCCCTTTCCCACATGTCCTGCCAGGGCTAACATTTCTTTTTGCTCAGCAGTAAGAACTCATCCAGCAAGACCCCTCCAGAGCCACTGAAATCTTATGAATCTGTCATTAAAAGTGACGCCCTTTAATTTCCATTCCTTTGTGTGAGTCCCGTGTCTGTACCCGTGCTGTAATAAAGGCAATTTTCCCCCACCAGCCATGGTAATAAAACATATCAAGAAAGACAGAGGCAGCAATTTCCTATTTCCATTCCCCCCTCTCCAGGCAGGCTGACTCTGAGGACTCCTCCCCACCAGTGACTTTTGGGGATGTGACCCCTGTGTGAAGTGAGGCCAGGCCATGATTTCCCCATCACTGCCCATTGTGAGCAGCAGTGTCCTGGGAGCCACCAGGGTATTTCCTGGCTAGGAAGGATGTCCCGTAGCTGGGAAATGCCTGGGGCAGGGGCAGGGATGCTGCCTCTGTGTCCCTGATGCTGGCAGCAGTGTCAAGGTGTGACCTGGAAGCCCCTGGCAGTGCCAATCCCCATTCCAGGTGAGGCGTGTCCAGCCCACCCATGGAAATGAGACTGAGTGAGCTCCAGCCAGGAGAGTGCTGGATGCTGCTGAGGAAATTCCAGCTGGGAATTGCTGCCTGGGATCACCACTGCCAATTCCAGTGCTGCACAACATCTGGGGAATTCTTGTGAGGGGATGGAGGCAGCTCTGGATGCTCCAGAGGCACCTGCTTCTCACAGGCAGCACCCAGCCCTGCAGAGGTGAAGTTCTGGCAGCGAGCTCTGCGCTTCACAGGAAGGGGAAGGGAAGGAAAAAGAGACAGTTTCCACCATTTCCATTCGATGGTGATTCTTCCTTGGCCAAAGTGGCCGGCAGAGGTTCTGCCCCAAGGCAAGGCTGGCTCCAAAACCTGACAGCTTGTCTTGCAGGTGCTGGAGGAAGAACTGCAGCTCCTGGGTGCTTTTCTTGCTCCACGTTGGTTCAGGCCCTCTGCTCCCCTTCTTGTCAGCCAGAGCGCCCTGACCTGTGGCTGCTGTCCCTCCTCCCTTCCCTGACCGTGTCCCTTGTGTCCCTGCCAGGCTGAAGACCCCTATTACACGGAGAACGGCAGCCAGGGGAATACCATGCTGATGACCCCCTCCCAGGAGCCAGCGGAGCTGCAGGAGAAGCCAAAGCTCCCAAACCTCAACGGGGGCACCCAGGAGAACGGGACGGGCCAGGCGTCCTCCCAGAACGGCCGCTCGGGCCGGCAGCACAGCCCCGCTGACACCCAGATGTGACCCGGCCCGCAGGCACCCGGGCAGGGCAGGAGATTCCTGCGGACAGACAGGGAATTGCAGCCCTTCTGTTGTTACTGTCTCTGTGAAGAACTTCAAAATCGGCCTAAAGCACGTTGAGGGCCGGAGCTGCCAAAGAGCAGCTTCTCCTCCTCCTCCTCCTCCTCCCACTGACCACACAGGACAAGTTTGCAGCTGTTCTCTGCTTTTGTTGTTAGAAGAACACCAGGATAAATGCAAGTGCCCTTAGCCCTCCACAGCTTTTAAGCAGGAGCAGAGCTGGACTCCCAGCAGCCCGGGTTTCTGGTAGCAATATGTTAGGCTGACTAAAGTAGTTAAATTGGGATTGCAGTGACAAAAGCCTCTCAGGTTTCAGATAGTTTTGGTTAACAGAGTTGTTTATAATCTCATCTTTATGTTTAAATGCAGGATTTCTTCCTTTTCTGAGACCATCAGGCATTTAACCCCTTCCTGTGCTTTAGGGCTCCTCTATTCTTTCCTACTCCAGCAGAATTTGCTGAAGCTCTGTAAAACTTTCCTCATGGAATTCAAGGCTTAAATGTCAATTGTTTCTCTTTGAATCCTACCAGGACTGTATCCTGAAGGGTTTTTTAGAGGAAAAAAGTCCTTCCCCAGCCTCCTCCTGCCAGGGGCTGGGGGTTGTGACAGGCAGAGCCAGCAATTTATCCCTTGAGTGAGATGGAGAACACAGGGCTGGGCTCTGTGGGTGTCTGGGGCTGGGACTCTCTCCCTGCTGGCACCTGGGGCAGCAGTTTGGGAATCAGAGGTGCCAAAGGGCTCCCATGAGCGGGAGACAAAACCCCAGCTCTGCAATGGGTGTTCCTCTCTCTGCTCCAGCAGCAGGGACATGAACAAAGAGCAGGATTTTCACGTTGGGAAGTACCAAATTCCAGGAGCAGGAACAGGAGCGGGTCTGAACCTTCTCTGTGCTGCTCCTGCTCCCAAGGGAAGCGCTGCTGAAGCCACATGGAGCTCTTGGTGGGAGCCAGGGACCCGGGGCAGGTTTGTTCCCCATCCCAAGCACATTTTTAGGGAACCAAAGCCCTGATTGTGCCAGCCCCATGCTGCTGGTGCCAGCCAGGAGGAGCAGCAGAGGCCTCCACACCCAAAATAAGCCCAAAAATGGCCCTAGAAGCTGATCTATCATCTCACAAGTGAATTCATCCCAACCTTCCCTCAGTGCTGAACACCTGAGGAGAAGGGGTTTTTTTCTGGTACAATGCTCAAAGCAATGACAGCAGCATCCATCACCACCTGGGGCTTTTTTTTGTGGGTGCAAGATTTGCTTTAACACAATTAAAATATTCCAGGCTGTTTGCTTTGGTGTGAATTGCTTCTCCCAGATCTCATTGTAAATAATCCCGGCTGAAAAAGAAAAATAATTAAGTACTAAAACCCAGCTTCTCCGTTGTGTCCTTGGAACAGCAGCGTGTTTATCCCTGTGGGATGCGTGGCTCTGACTGCTGCCAGCAGGATGGGAGGACAACGCCTCACAGAGAGGTTCTTTCCCAGCAGAAATCCCATGACTAAAGGCTCTGGCTCTCTCCAGGCACATTCCTCTCCCAAAAAACCTCTGCAGGATGAGCGACGTGCAGCAGACTGTTACACCTCATTTGTCTGAGTTGTTTTTTTTGATGTTTAAGACACTCAGTTAATTCCTGGAAAAGTAAATGAGGCTCCAGAGTGATGTGCAGGACTGGGGTTTGAGCTGGGAAGCTGCAGCAGGAGAGGCTCAGCTTGGACAGCAGCAGGAATTTCCCCATGGAAAGGGCAGCCAGGCCTTGGAAGTGCCCGGGGAGCTCTGGAGTGCCCATCCCTGGAGGTGGCACCTGGAGGTGGCACCTGGAGGTGGCACTGAGTGCTCAGGGTGGGCACAGCTTGGGCTCCATGATCCCAGAGGGATTTTCCAGCCTCAGCAATCCTGGGATGCTGTGAGGGCTCCCTGACTCTGGGCACTCTGCAATAACCAACATTTCCTGCCCAGGAACTGGCAGGGGGATGCAGGGAAGCCCTTCAGGGCCTTCTCTTGTGGAGATGCTCGAGCTGCACTGAAGGCAGGAGCTTTGGGAATGGGGATCTCTCCTGACTCCCTCTCCTCTCAGGGATGTCCAGCCCTTCCCAGCGCTGCTTCCCAGGCACAGGCACACCAGGAGCTCCTCAGGGGACGCTCCCCAGGCACTGACTCCCTCTTTGCTGTGTTTTGGGGCAGCCTGACCTGTGGCAGCCCGGCTGCGAGGGGAACAGATGCAGGAAAACCGAATTGCTCTCCCAGGGAGGGCTCTGGCAGAGGCTGGATCAGCCTGGGAAGTGGGGCCGGGAGTGGGGCCGGCTTTTCTCCGGGCAATTGTTTACCTAAGATGGGCCAGGTGCGCTTTTCACAGCTCAGGGGATGTCCTACAGCCACGCAGGGACAATGAAGCTACAGTAAAGTGCTCTGGCAAAACAAAAGCTTCCTCCAAAGCCTCCGGACTGAGGGAAATGCCGGGAGCGGGCGGCGGAGCGGGGCGGGTGCTGAGCCAGCGGAAAAGGCTGGGAAAGGCTGGGAAAGGATGGGAAAGGCTGGAAAGGTTGGAAAGGTTGGAAAGGCTGGGAAAAGCTGGAAAGGCTG